>JAJIZL010030005.1:0-36405 GCA_023969395.1 Amblyomma maculatum | reverse complement strand
CCCCCCCCCCCCCCCCCCGATGTCATATTTGGTATTGACGTCTTACGTTAATGTGGGGCTACACTTGACTGAGGTGCTAGTGAAATTTCTCTTCGCCGCAATATGCTTGCTGCCTTTGTGGACGGTTCAGCCGACCACCGCGACGGAGCTTTCAGTGTCATGTGCTATATAACCAGCCAGAGCCGGAATCCTTTTTCCAGTTCTCTATTCTGAGAATCGCGTGGACACTTCCTATTTGCTGGTTGAAGCAGATTTCCTGAAAGCCGCGAAAAAGAATGTACTGGTGCCAAGGGCTCTTGTTGCAGAAGCTGAGGGAACAGCCCACGTGTGAATGGTGAATGCATCAAATGAGCCTGTTTTACTTCCATTTGGCGTGCATGTTCGCATTAATGCATATGGCGCTCATCACATCTATTCTCTCTCAACGGGTACGCCTGCCCTGACAGCTACTGATTTCTGACCGAGAATCGACGGTATGATCAACAAATCACTTCCGTCATCAGAGCGTCTTGCATTGCATCATGTTCTCGCCCAGAATGTGTCGCTGTTCTACTTCGCTCAGCCAGCTACTCCCCCTTTGCTGCCAGGTTCTCGTATGTAACCTCAGATTAACACCAGCACTGCACCGCCCATCCGACACAAACCTTATCGTGTGTCTCCAGCAGAGCAAAATGTAATCAACGAAGATGTACGCAACATGCTGCAAGAAAGGTGTCATTCGAGAGTCATCTAGTCCACGGGCAACTCCTGTTATATTGGTGTGCAAGAAGGATAATTCGTGGCGTTTTTACGTCATCTACCATCGATTGATTGCTTGACGAAGAAAGATGTCTTCCACGTATAGACAACGCTGTGGACTATCTTCAGTCTGCGTCGTAGTTCTCGTCAGTTAGCTTACAGTCGGCGTATTTGCCAATAGGCAAATATTTATGCATTCGTCGGACCATGAGAAAACAGCATTTGTTACACCGGACGGGCTGTACGAATTTAACGTGATGCCTTATGGCTTATGCCATGTCCCAGCTACAATTAAGCGGTTCATGGACGCTGTCTTGTGTGGCCATAAGTTGGGGGTATACATGTGTTACCTTGACGACGTCATCATTTACGGCAGTACTTTTCATGAACATAACGATCGACTGAGTGTTGTGCTCACCTGCATTGCACAAGCTGGGTTGGTTCTGAACTCCAACAAATTTCATTTTGGTGAGCGGCAAACCCTTGTTCTCAGATTGCTTGTCGATCATGACGGCATACTGCCCTATCCTCAGAAAATAGCTGCCTTGCATGTGTTCTCACAACCACGTACTTTGAAGCACCTGCGATTCTTTCAGGGCCTGTGTCCATACTTTCGTAGTTTCATACACGGATTCACTCAACTTTCCCATCCCTTGACTTCTCTGCTTCATAAGGACACTCCATTTATATGGTCGTCTGCATGTGAGTCTGCTTTCCAGCAACTGAAGCATTTGTTCACATCTGGGCCTGTTCTGCGCCACTTTGACCCAGTGGCACCTACAGTAATCAACACGGATGCCAGAGGCGTCGGTGCGGTCTTTGTCCAACTTCATAACGGCCCCCAGCACGTTGTCGCGTATGCAAGCCGAACTTTGATCAAAGCGGAAGGAAACTAGTAACGGAGTTGGAGTGCCTGGCGGTCCTTTTTGCGGTCCAAAACTTTCGGCCAAATCTACATGGTCATCATTTCAGTATTGTCACTGATCGCCACTCTGTGTTGGATTGTTGGCCTGTGCAATTCACCTGGTCGAATCGCGCGTTGGGCCTTGCGCCTGAAGGAGTATAACGTTACTGTCTGACATAAAAGTGGGCGCCGCTATGCTGACACGGACTGTTTGTCTCGCTTCCCTCTACCGGATACAGCAAGAAGCGACGACGACCTCGATGACTGTCTATCTGCGCTTTCCACAGAATTTCCCAGCATTGAGACAATTGAGCAAGAGCAGCGTAGAAACCCTGACCATGGACCATTCTTCGACCAAGCCCGTGCGTCTGCGCCTATAGGACTTTCTTCGTTATTCAAGACGGCTTGCTTTTTAAGAACTATTCGGAAAGGGTGCCCGCCTGCTCCTCGTCGTCACTGCAAGCCTTCGTGGTGCCGTCGTTCCCACCATGCACGATCATATTGAATCCGGCTATTTGGTCTTTTTCCGTACATACTACCGAACACGGCAACGATTCTACTGGTCCGAATTGTACTAGGCAGTGTGGCAGTACATTGCAAGCTGCATCCAGTGCCATTTGTTCAAGCGTCGCAACAGCCCCCAAAGTCGGACTGCTGTAACCGACCAGCCCTCCGCATACCCAACTTCAGACAAATGGCATCGACTTGCAAATGACCACCACTGGATTATTGTATGAGTCGACTACTGCACACGACATGTAGAGACCGCTGCTCTTATTTTTACCAGAGCAGGAGACGTTTCCACATTTTTGCTGCACTCCGTCATTCTTCGTCACGGCATCACTCCAGTCATCATCAATGACCGTGCTCGTCAGTACATTGCCAATGTCATCAGAGTTACTCCGACTACGTCACTGTGATTATCAGCACTCTACACCCTATTATCCAGTGACGACCGGCCTAATAAAGCGCATAAAGGCGCCCCTTTACAAACATATTGGTGATGTACGTACGTGGACACTGACCATAAGAAAAGAGACACAGTGCTGCTTTTTGTAACTTACGCGTATAATACTTTCCAGCACGAGACCACCGGGTATTCACCGTTCTTCTCTGCGCCTGCTCGCCACATACCTTTCTCGACACTATTTTGCTATTTTAAATCGATCCTTATGCATCCATTTCGGAGAATAGGTAGCGCGCCGACGTGCTAACCTGGGATCTCTCTGCACACAAGGTAGCACTCAGGCACGCTACGATGATGCCCGCTTCGCGGTTACTTATGCTTGTGGTGACTGCGTTTGGCTCTAGACCCCTCAGTGCCGTCGAGGCCACTACCAAAAATTTATCTGCCCGTACTCCAGTCCCTTCGACATCCTCGAGCGCTTCAGCGACGTAAATTACATTATTTCAAAAGTTACTTCGAGTCATCGCCGGAGCCGCAAGACCGGGGTCGCCCACGTCGCCCGCCTAAAACCTTGCCGTCAGCCTGATGATTAATGCAGTTGCTCGTGGACAAACTTTGACTAAACCGGAAGAAATGATACGTTGCTCAAGAAGTACATTGCTTTGAGCTAGTTGGTTCATGGTTGATGTTGAATCTAAGGACGGTGCGAAATGGACGACGACAAAGAAGGAACACAAAAATGGCGCCTGTCCTCTTATTTTCATGTTCCTTCTTTGTCGTTGTCCCTTTCACGCCATCCTCAGAATCAACATCATCTGATACGTGTCGCTCAGAAGCAGTGGGATGAAGATGAATAAGTTGAAGAGCGGAGGCACGCGGAATTAGTATCTGATGGTTCCCTGACTGTTCCGCGACGTATGCCTACCCTGTAAATAAGTTAGGTTTGCCCATCGCTATTTCGTAACAATATCAACAGGATGGAAGGTAAAATATTATCACCATGAGGAAGAACAGGCTTATTTTTCGACCGACAAATACAAGCTTTTGTTTTGCTTTCGTTAATTTTCGTATATTTATTATTATGCTGCAGTTTAACTATGGTGTCGTTACACTCAGAGAAAACTTTATCGGTGTTACTACCAGAAAACAAAAAATACAAGAACGGTTAGGAATATAGGAATATACTAGAGTCATCTTCGTACATAATAAATTTTGCATTCTGAATAACGTTAACAATGTCAGTAACATACAGGGTAAATAGCAGGAGGCTCAGTAGTCTGCCCTGATGAACACCAATCAGTGGCACCACAATACATTCAATCTAACGTATATTTAAAAACTGGTTAACCAATTTCACTGTGTGTTTCTTTTTGTGTATATTTTGCCTGTAAAGCAGAGTGTATAGTTATGGGAGATGTCGCAATACCAACTTATTAATGGCAAGCACTTTTTAAAAAGAAAAATGCGTTGTGCGTTTTTGAAATGCACCCAGTGAAAAATAACTGCAGCTTGATTAAAGGCATACGTAATGACTTTCCGTGATAATAATCGCATTCCACCAGTAGCGAAACCTCGGAGCTCTGAATCAAAGTGTCCTGCTCGAGGCCTCTGTGTGGTGCATGAATGCTGTTTTTTCTTCGAGAAAAGTGCTTCGCTTTTTAAGACGTACCTATGTTTTTATCTCAACGTACAGGTACAGGAACGAAGACTAGACTGTGCGTAACTGCAATAATGTTGAGAGCGGCAATTCTGTACCTTTATAAACGCTGTAACAGCGCACTTAGTTGAACGCGTTTTAATATTCATAAAAATTAGTTCAAGAACGCAAGTTTATCATGCTTGCTCTATTAGGACGAAACAATATAGAAAACATTTGCGGAAACTTCGCTTCAATGTACACCTTTCTCCGCTATCGCATGTCAATAATGCCATTGCCATTCACTGCTCTTTTTTATTGCGCAAAGGAATGTTTGGCTAGCCCGATAAATATCAAAAACTACATGGCATTTGATTGTATTGGTAATGCACCGATTGACTATTAGTGAGCTGAGCTTCATACAAAAGGATAGAGTGTCGCTCTCCTTTCCTGGTGAATCCAAGAGTACGTCCGCGCATTCCGCTATAAAAAAATATTAAGGCGAAAGCCTTTAATGGCTCATGCTGTCGTGAACAAAATGGGCTTTTGCGGCATTCTGATTGGCCGAGGCGGGACGACGTCATAGAGGTCTCAACCAATCACAGAGCCCCACCACAGTATACGCGAATGCGTGCCTTATATGGTCATATGTCAATCAATGATTATTTACTAAATAATGAGTTAATTGATTGAATACCAGTCGATGACTAATTAAGCCATTCAATAATGAACTAAATACAGATTATTATATTATAAGTAAATAATACTTACCTTCTTAATTACTAACTAATTAGGCCCACTTGCGTAGCAGATTGCGGCACTCAGGCTTTCGCCTTTCACTACCTTAGTCGTAAAGTCTCTTGTAATTTTATTGTTCTGGAAGTTAGGAAATGTCCGCTCAGTTCCTTTTCAATGCTTAAGGCGCTTATCGGTAAAACGAGGGCAAATTTTAGGTCGGCTTTTGTAGCAAGGGTGCCAAGTGCAAATCAAAAACGAACAACCCACATTCGAAATGGAGCTATATTAAACATAGAGCGCACTAAAAACGGAACGCAGGCGTCGCCGTCAGTAGCCCATTCCACGAGTGAAATGTGTGCGCCAGATGCTGTGCAACGGGTGCGGATCCCCGAGCCTACGCTATATCGAAATTCAATTGAAAACGGCGGCATCTCACGTTTTCGAGTAACGACAACGTCAATTTGAATCGAGTAGCGGAAAGAGATTATATCCCCATCGCTAAATAAACATTCTTATTTCAGTAAACATAGCTGAAGGATCTACTTTTGATGAAAGCAGCAATCGCGTGCTTTTGACTAAATGTCCCGGAAACCTTGTCTTTACCGCATCAAAACAGCCACCTCAAGGTGATGTGTGGATAAAAAGAAATTTTGCGTATATATTAACGCCCTTGGCGGTATTGCAGACCTTCGTAACGTAGCTAATAAAACACTTTTTTTTATTATTTGCGGAAACACATGAACAAAATATGTACGGTTAGAAATTGAAGAAATGAAAATTTTAGGCATCAGCCCAAACACTGGAAAGGATTGTTTGGTTTAGTTTACGCGGTTTAACTTCCCAAAGCAACAAAGGCTATGAAGGGTGGCCTATTGAATAGCTCCGGAAATTTCCATCACCTCAGGTTGCTTATAACGTGCACTGGCATAGCACAGTATACGGGCGCCTTGTTTTTCTCCTCCATCGAAAAGCAGCAGCCACGGCCGAGATCCGATACTGCGTCCTCACGATCAGCGGTCGAACGAGCTAACCACCGAGTCACTGCGAAGGGGAAATATCTCTCTTAGAAACTGCCAGGAAAAATGATAATAGGGCAATTATTATTCTTGCGCAGAATTAAATTCAGCAGCTATTTAGATGTAGGAAATAATATCCAAATGCTTCATGACAGGTTTTATGCCTAATAACAGCGACACAATTTCTGTCCATGGAGAAGCGCTTGTATATAGCTACTCTGCAATGTAGTGTTAAGGTCTCCCCATTGATGGCTTGAGACAAACGCCATCAACAACATGCATGGCTGGTGGCACCGGCTCGTTCAGAACATGCCATGTACGTTCTGAGAGGCTCCGGATACAGCAGTGGATAACTCTCGGCAACGACAAACATGAAGGTTAACATGGCCACCTGGCCATGGTCCTAGGAATGCGGAGAAGTAATCGTGTCCCGAAATAGAAGATGACGAAAAGACGTCATATCTTTACAAAAAGCTGTCGGTTACATTTACAAGGAGAATTAAGTGTTGATGCTGCCTGATCGAGACAATAACAGTTTCAGTGAGTATCGGGTTTGGCGAAACGATAACGCCACTTTAGACTCCATGCCCACCATCGACATTCCGCGTCAGATTTCTAAAGTAAATATTAAAATGCTTCCTCAAACGGTTGACCAGTAAAGTGAATGTGAAGTGAAGTATTTCTGCTTTTCGATATTGGGGGGGGGGGGGGGGGCGGCACTTGCTGCTTTTCGACTTAGTAAATTGCGTTATTTTTGAAGAAGCGGCTCGCATTGAGCACATGGATCAATACGTTCCATCGCCGAAATTGAATTGAATAGGCTCAAAAAGATAGGGTTAAGACTGTGCGAACAGACCGCATTCTAGAAGCTAGGACCGCTGTCGGACCTTGCCGTCAGATTTGTCTATTAGATATCATAGACAAATCTGACGGCAAGGTCTGACAGCGGCAATCTGACAAATAGGCGCACATAAAAAGAAGGCACGACTGTCAGACGCCCATATTCGCACTTGCCTTCTTCGGGTTCTGGAAAACGTGACCCAGGAATGAGAGGGAGACATTGCCCCCAAGGCGACCAGTGAGACACCTGGCAGTCCGTAGGACAAGGAACCCGGCACTGTTCTTGCACTGGCGGCCGCGGATGAGGGGAACACAGTTCACTCGATACCGGCGTCCACTCTGGCAACACACATGTAACAAATGAGCATTCTTATAGAGTTTCAGTCACACGTATCGTTCAATTTGAGGTTAGAACTGCAGGCTGATAGTGGCTCATGTTGCATCTCGCCCTGAATAAAGTGCATCAAGAACGCTCAGGAGTGCACTTTTACACCGGCAACTACAAACAACGGCACGACGAAAGACTGACAATAGACAGCAGAAACCCTGTGCATGAATTGTCAACTTCTACATCTGAACAATTAGTATGAAACCTGCACAGAAACGAATCTTTCCGACGTTCATGTCTTTTTAGTAGTGCCAGTCGATAGTCTCCACTTACGCTGCAACAAAAGGAAGCCCGTCGTGCGGTTGCCCCTGACACATTGTACACCACGACGTAACAACCAAACGGTCGTCAGCTTTATATGTTGAAAAGCAGCTTACGCAACTCACCTTTGGTTCTGACGCATGTTACGTTCCTCTGTCTCGTGCCACCGTTGCAGGCTGCACCAGGCACCGGTACGCAAGCACTCCACTCGGACGTCGCCCAGCTGAAACTGCGCTCACGAGAGAATAGCGAAACAGGAGCGTTAAGGCTGTTAAAATGTCCGTATCCTTGCATGGGGTCTCGTATGTACTTTGGGGTAATTTCATTCATGACAAACACTGAAGCATTTGATGTCTAATAGGTCTCAGTTCAAGCATAGAGGCCGTAAGTACACAAGAAACAGCGGATACGCAAGTGCAGATCTCAGGCGCCAAACAGAAGAAGGACGTTCGCTCTCTGGCGCCCTGTAGTACAACAGTGCGCGAGAAAAAGCATGTCTTTTCAACACCTTGTTCTCTGCTGGTACGACACTATGCTTTCAGTGCGACGATGAACCAATATACCTAAACATATTCGCTTCTGAATTGCACCTCTAAAAACGTAAATACGTAACTAAACACAACTATTAAAATATAGACAAAGCATTTAGAAAGGAGCGCATAATTTGCTTGAAGCAGGTATGCATAAATAAAGAGTGAATACAAAAGCTGCAATTAACTCTGTGTTCACCTCTCGTTACCAACATGAGACTGCGAGAACTATACGCCTCTCTATTCTGCATTCTTTCTGCACCCCACAGAACGAAGCCAAATTTGTAGCTTCGTTAACTTCAGCGTTCGTGCCTGCTCAAATTTAGTAAGGTAGAGCTTATTGTATGGCACAAATGTTGTAAGGCTATTAGCTTTTCTCTGGGTACAGCACGCATTGAATACGTTAGCGAAATCTCGAGGTCTTCCGAGCGAATGGTGATAAGACACGAAGGAAATAGTTTATAATTAATTATAATTTGCGCCTGAGACTGAACAGCGCCAATCTCCTGAAGGATAGCTAGAGTGGCAGGAAAGGCAACAAGGAAACAATAAATGAACTCGACACAAATTCACTACAACCTGTTATGCAAACAGCAAATACCACTGAAATTTCTCGCAAGCGATTCATCGCGCGAACATAAATGTATTCGAGGATAGAAAGAACTGCCGAAATCCCAAATGCGTTTGGATTCAAACACTAACAAAGCACTGCCATACCATGGTAGTAAAAAAAATTTAAGCGTATACATATTTCTGTAAAGCACAGTCTGATAGGCTTGCTTCAAGAAGAACGAATGTGGAATAGCTGTACGGATAATTTCTTGTTCAATGAAATTCTACGTAAAGCTATTCCACATTCGTTCTTCTTGAAGCAAGCATATGTTATGTTATGTTATGTTATGTTATGTTATGTTATGTTATGTTATGTTATGTTATGTTATGTTATGTTATGTTATGTTATGCTTGTCTCTTTATGGCGACCAGAACGCAGGTGTACCGCAAGCTTTCATTCTTAAAACTAATGGCTTTGCAAACGGGCGATTATAAGCCTGGTCACTAAGGTTTATTTTTTTTAGCTGGGTGTAACCCTAAGGACAAAACACTTCAAAACTAGGAGGCTCACAGGAGATCAGTATTCTGATGTCTTTATGTGTCTTGTCCAGTGCTTCTAGTTTAATGCTAGTGCGAATGACAAGGCCTCCGTGCTGCTCTATTCGTAAATGATGTAGCTACCCTCTAGGAGCAAGCAGAACGGTACACCCGAAAGGGAATAATTTATGTGACCTAAGCCGGAAAGTGGGATCCCAGTCATAAACGAATGCTATAGGTACCAGACTATTTTTTCAGCCTGTAGGAACACTGTTTTCTTCATGTGCAGGAAAAACCGCTCCTACGCAAGCAAATATATTACGTGAGATATTTGTAGGCTCTTGCATCGCCCGAAAATGAGGCATTACCACAAATTCAATCACTTCAGGGTTTTTTCTGCATTTATTACGACGTGCGCATTTTGTATCGTATTTTCTGATTTTTCTGCCACCTTTTGCCGGCGATAAAGGCTTGTATGCTGAAAAATTCATTCTAGGCCTTGTGTGCGAAATTTGCGGCCTATGCCAAAATATTTTCCATTAATTCTGAAGAACATGTTTTCGGTTTGATGGCAGACTTGGCGTTCTTTTGTTACGAATGTTACTGATACTGAAAAACAGGCTTCCTTGTTTTGATTTTTTTTTTCGTTAGCAAAACAAAATGCTTACATAAACTGGCGAGGGGTTGCAGAATGGAATTGTCATTTACAATGGCTCCAAACACCCATCCGGCATCGCATGGTATGTATTATGAGAGCTAAACAAAATCACTGAGTTCAGATGGACGAGTCACAGACTACCCAAGTTAGGCGGGGAGGTGTCATTACCACAAGGCAAAATTTACTACATACAATATACCGCTTATTTTGTTGAAAATTTGCCCCTCGTCTCTACAATTACGGCCACGAATTATTAGCTCGTTTGTGTGAAATCCTGCCGAACTTTTGAAACAATTTCATAAGACACCCATCGAAATTGAGTATTGAAGCAACTTTAATTCTCGACAACGCTAAGTTTAGTTGTCCTCGCATGCCTAAGACAGCCCGCGCGTTTTCTCTTGCAGCGTTTCTCTTCAAGGATATTAAAGTAGTCAGTCCATCGGCAGCGCTGCGAACGCAGTTCATTCGCACCTAGAACAAAGGGGCAAGCGGTCCACTTGAATGGCCATCTCCACAAGTGGCGGGCAAGGTTTCCCGGCTCCATATGGCAGCTGCTGCACGTAGCGCAGCCGGCGCATGAGACGCCGGCTGCCAGCCCATGTGTCACCGCTGTCCAACTGACAGCCCTCACGCTCAACGTGCCACGGAGACCACGGTGACACGCCGCAGTCGACGGGCACGACACATGACTCGACGTCGTGGGGGAGAGGGCGCTGCTGTCCGTCACTGAGACGACACTTCCTGCGAGAGTTTGCAGGGGTCACTTGAATTGCTTTGTTAAGAGGGCACGATATTCGACACTGTCAAATTTTGAGCAGACATTTCGTTAGGGCAGTGACGCCAAAAATGTAATTTTGCTGCAGTAAAAGAATCTGCTGCGAGCACGTGTGGACACGGCTACCGTTTTTTTTTCTTCAGGGTATGAAATTATAAACATGCTGAATTATCTCTTTAGCATGGCCACACTTTGTAACTGAGATGCATGTACTGTCACCGTCGGCAGAATTGATCCCTGCAGTGTTCGCAAATGAAGCACTGTATGCATAGTCGAAGGTTTCAAACTTCAGCTGGACTAATGTTTGCTATGTTCATACTATCAACTCATGCCAAGTTGGTTGACAGAGACATTGTGTAATAATAAGTTGACGTCTCATGTAGCGTCGCGCAATGATTATATTTGAAGTACTTTCATTTCCAAGTGTTGTGGCAAGGTGAGACTTAAAAATCTTGCCACGGCCTTAGAGGTTCAGTATTGCGTAAAATAATGAGAATTAGGCTATCAACTACCTCCCAGTTCCATGCTAGCGAATTTAAAAAAAAAAAACTGCCCAGATGTACATCTTATTTTCGACTAAGCCTCAAAACTCATTCTCGTTTCATAGGCTCACAACATACATCTTACCCGATTGGCACTTGTACTCCAGTGCTGTCGAGGCAGGAAACCGTCCTTCGGCGTGTGCCCACTTGCGGTTGCCGGAATGCAATTGGAAGATCCATACCTGCCTGAGTCCCTTGCATATTCTGCTGCTCAGTAGAGTAGTCACTTCGGCATTCGCTCCAGGGCCCAGCCCTAAGCACGTAATCCGCGGGCGCTTTCCTACGTGACTTGCGCTTGCGGCAGTCCGGTCGGGTCTGGCATTGCTTGGTCTCGGAAAGCGCGGGACACTCGGCACCACCGTTCGATGGACCCACGAGCACTATACGCCGTCTACTGACGCTGTGAGTGTTGCAACGGCTAATGTGACACTCCGGCCAGGGCTCGAATGGAGTGACAATGCAGTCCTGTGTGCCAAAAGGAAAGTCATTCATTAAATAAATAAAGCTTTAGTATAGCAGCAATAGCACAGGGGAGGCATGCATGTGTATATATCTACTATGCGTGCGTACGTCGTGACATTTGCAAGCTTCCCCCTTGCCATTCGAACATCGGATTGGAAGAGTGATTGAATTGCTGTAAACTGAGCGGTTCTACAAAAATTCTGTAGTGAAAATTCAGTGAAAAACATGGCAGCCGGTTAGCAAGGCAGGCCTGTTCGAGGTCGTTTCCTGGTTCTTTAGGTCGACTCGACACTGGTGGTGGGGATGCTCCTGCTGACGAATCTGCTAGTTAACGCGATGCTGGTTTCTTGACAGTTAACCAAAAGAGGCTGAAACCTGTAACTGCTGAAACAAGTATCTTCTCTGGTATCACCGATACTTTAAAATAACATTTCTTTATAAGAGTACAGCATTCATGCTATTTTCTTTTGTTTTCTTGATTGCACCGTGGAGTTGACGTCCCGAAATTATTCAGGCTGTCATTGGTACCGTAGTGGAGGGTTTGGGTTTATTTTGACTACGTGGGAATATTTTGAGTGTATTGCATCGCACAGCACGCAGGTGCTTAAGTTTGCCTCAATAAGGCTCTCGTGGCAGCAACTATGAATTTTATTTGCAGTCCGGTAAGCGTTGTACTGACTTATGGAGAGGCTTGGTGAGATCAAGTGAAACGTAAGTGTGTAGATACGTTGCTTCTTTTCAGCTCTCTTTGAAAATGTCCCTTCTTTGTCGTCGGCATCATGCAGACTAATCACAATGTTGTTAAGCAAAAGGAAGCCAGACTGCTCGGAACAAACTAGAGCCTTTCTAAACTGTTGCTGCAATTTACAGCATGATTGCAATGTTCTAATGCTTGCCGTGTGACGTGCCACAAAGAACGTTGGCCTTATGCATCTTCGACAACCGCCGAGAACGCTTGCCAGTCACCCCCACCGAGCGAAATGCTCAGCTTTACGGCTCTGGGAGCACAAATAATATCAAGTCGCAGTAGGATATAAACTGCTTGGAATAATTAAAATTACGTCCCTTCGGCAGAACAAAAGGGCTGCCATGTATGAATATGAAAAGTTGTAATCCAAAACGCGTTGCAGCTGACGTTGAGTCATTGTGTTAAATTGCAGGAACATGGACACCTACCAAGAGTGAAATCTCATGCACAGTCTCAAATCGCAATTTCAAAGCAGCAACAAGAGCGACGACAAAGCGCTACATTTCACACAACTCATACTACAGGTTTCATACGCTATCATTATAACTAATATCCTACTCTCTCGAATATGTACTATCTTATTAAGCATGCCCCTTTAGGTTTAGTGAAGAGTGGCTAGAAAGCGATGTATTGTGAATAAATTCTGATCCTCGGTATGCATTCTGTAGTAGACACAGCCAAAGAGATGTGGCTAAAACGTTTTGTTAGTTAAAGAACGCTATTATCACGCGAGCAGGATATCTAAACTGAACTGAAAAGTAGTCTAAGCTTCCTCCAGCCCTCCCCCCCACACACACACACACAAACACACACACAGCTCTATACACGGTGCAGTGACCGTATAGACTTAAACCATATGCTGTGTGGTTGTGCATCGAGCGACGCCTACGCCAAGAACAAGGAACATTGGAGCAAAGTGTTAAAAAGTGCTTCACTATGTGATCAGCTTCGGGCTGTCCAAGGAGGCCCGCGCGGCGGCGGAGAGCTTCGGGCTCTCTGTGCCGACGTGGGAGTTGCCCTCTACACCTGGCGCCTAGCCGAGTGTCCTCTAGGACCCCTACTGTGGGAAATAAAATTTTACCAAACCAAACCATCCTCCAGCCCAGCAGATCTCAGTTCAGAACTAGAGCACACATTGATCCCACCAGGAGGATTTGGGGAGGGCATTTAAGCTTCTCATTTATGGGTATGTTTCGAAAACCTTGACTGCTTCCGTCCGTAGTTCGCCTTAAGGATCCTCGCTCGCATACTTCTACTTTGCAACTGGCTCACCCATTAACCAATTAGTTTCTATACTTATTATCTCACAGATACTCATTGGCATACTGTCGTAAGAGGCAATAACATTACAGAATGTTCGGCTTCTAGTGCCTGCATGCCACAATCAAGTAACCAATGCTCCCGAATGCATCTAACGACGCTGTGTCACCCCACTAATCTCCGCGACGCTCTGTTTAATACTGTAAATAGCATTTCTAAAGAAGTTTAATTACTCGATTCAGATATATAAAACTATTTGCAGCCGTTATGACATACTCTCCAAAGCTTGGAAATATTACACGAGTTCTCAGTTATGGCTTCCAACCTGTATGCCTTTAATTTGCAGGCGATAAAAATGCCGTATCGTGCCCTCTACATTATATTGCCTCCATGTATGTTCAGGAGCACGCTACCTTCATGCGAGCTTGCATACTAGACACGTTTTAGCCTAGTTCTAACCAATTACTGACTTTACTTGTAACGGAGCCATGGTGTTAGCACGGCCTTCATAAACGTACCTGCGGACAGCTGATAGCGCAAGGCATCTCTCTGAGTGGCTGCGGCAGGTGAACGCAGGCTGCGGTGTCCAAAACCCGGAGGGAACCGGCATCAAGCTCGGAAACGCAGCTCACGTTACGTCTGGCGACACCCGCGGCATGCCGCGCTTCGAGCCTGCACTGGCTGCGTGGGTGCGGCCTTCCGCTGACCACTTCGCAGGCACTCCACTCTCCCACTTGCCACCTATAAACGGGAATGAATGGCGTGACAGATAGGAGAGTCTCATGTAGTATGGCCTTGGAATAAACTACCTGTCAACAAAAGAGTATATAGAATGGATGTTCTTATAGCAATTACCTGCTTTTCGGGTCCCCTACCTTCGGTGCTCTCATATGGGTGAATGATATAAGATTAATTTGTTCGCGAATGAAACGGATCCAGGGCTGTTCTTGAAAGGCAAGCCACGCGCAGTGGCTCAGCGATTATGTGTTCGACTGCTTAGCCACAGCACGTGGGTGTCAACTCGGTCGCGGCGGCCTCATTTCAACGGAGGCAAATTTATGCTATGGGTCCGCGCGTCATGCGCTGCCGCTACGGGTTAAGGAACTCCAGGCTGTTTGGCAACGTGAAATTCCAGGTGTCATGCCATACATACTTCCAAAGCGCTGCGTATATAGAAAGCAAACTCGTAGCTTTCCCTAGCAGAGTGCCGCACCTAGCCGAGATTACTCAAAAGAATTTATTTTGGCATCCTTCACGTGTTACGCGATAGCGTAAGGGCCCCGTGTCGCAGAAAAGCCGGTGTCGGCGTTGTTGCCTTGTTTGGTTATGATTATAGGGTTTAACTTCCCAAAGCGACTCAGTCTACGAGAGGCCTCGTAGTGGAGGACTTCGGAAATTTCGACCATCTTGTATTGTAACGCGAATATCAACAATGATTGAAAGAAATAAAAGTAAATTAAAGTATTCCGAGCATACCGGGATCCGACCTCCTGGCCTTGTGATTGCGAGTCAAGCACGCTATCGATACACCAAACTTTTTTATTTATTGCCGACTCAATCCCACAGCCTAACAGAAAATCATAAATAGACATTCTAAAAACAACAACTACGCTATGGCTTTAATATTACTAAAGCGCTCGAAGTAGCCCACTTATCTAACACATATCACCATGATAGTGGCTCTTTTTGAGCGTTGGAAACTTCACGAACATATATGGCACTCTCAGTAAAGCTAACTGTTATATATAAAATGTCAACATCAGCATGGTACACAGCCATACCCGTTTTTCCACATGGCATGCGAACTCAGGACCATAAACATGCAAGGCACCCTCCTAACGTCATTCACGGGCCGAAAACGGATATCATGTGGCGTTAGTGGTAGTTTTTTCTTTATAGCGCGCTTTAGTATGTCCCAGTGAAAGACGACATCTCAACAATCGAGCAAAATATAATCGGCTGTTTCTGGCTTCCGATAAAGAAGACAGTTTACCGTCCAAGGACCTATTTCGGGGAGTGTGCCACTATGAAGTTAAAAAAGAATGGATTGAGAGAGGGCCGAACAGGCATCATTTTAACTCTTTTCAAAACATCATTAGCGGCGCACACACAGTATTTCAAGCGATAGATAGGCATCGGCAACATGCTATAAACAAGATCCCTATATAGCTTCTTTCTGTAAAAAGTACACAGATATATACTCCCATGAAAAGCACACTCTTAGTATATTCTACTCTGTTTCGCTCGAGTAAAGGAGTGTCATGTGTAAGCTTTGCCGTACGCTGTATGTCATTAGAAAGGAACTGTTACGCACTAAAAGAAATTAAGCATTTAACACAGTACATTTCCGTACATTTCGTGCTTTGCTAACATGCAATTTGGTCGCGATGTCACGACGCCGCCAACCAGGTAGCCACATAGTCCCACTTATTTAGGGAAGATCGCGTCACCATGTTGCTCGCGAGCCACGCTTCGCACTCTTCCCGCACTCTGGTGCCACCAGCTCATATCATTACTGGCCGGCTGGCCAAGCACCCGCGCTATATGCTGGCTGCGCAAATTTTAATACCCACAGAACGGATGCGTTTTTGTAGCTACAGTTGTGATGGATGCACTGTCGACTAAGTGTGCGGGACTCTCGTATGAGTCGTCTTAGTCGTTTACAAGTGCGGACGGTGCGTCTATGCCTGCTCCTGCTCGGCAGCCTTCTACGAGTGCGGACGGTGCATATATCGTCTTTGCCAAAAGTAACCAGGGTGCATGTTCTGCTTCTCAATCGGGTTAGCAGAGAATTCGTACCACTTCTGAAGCTGTAAATCTGCAAAGTAAAGGCGAGCTCTTGTCCTCACTTCTTAACAAGTTGTGATCCTCAGGGAATCCATGTTGGCTTTAGAATACAAGCGAGAAGCAAAACATGCAGCCGCGGGTTACTTTTGGCAATACGGTACGTCTGGTCCTTGGCGGCGAGGTACGCGAAGCAAGTCTGAAGCCGAGAAGGCGGAGACGAAGGCTAGGCAAGCAGACGCGATGTGGGTGAGGCGGCACGAAAATGCCGAGATGCGGGCACGAGAGGCGCGCAGGCTAGACGACAGAAACGTGTGTCAGACGCAGATGATCGTGAGCCGGTGGAGGTGAAGCGGGGCAAGCGGGCCGAAGATACTGACTAGCTAATTATAAGGCGGCGAAAACCATGCGCCAGAAGCGGGCTGAATACACTTACTACCGAATGAGGGAGACGGATGCCAAGTGGCAAAAGCAGGCAATGACCAAAAGCGGACTGAAGAGGCTGTGTAACGAGCGAGGGAGGCGGACGCCATGCTCCAAAAGCGAGCCGAATTACGTGCCGCGAAAAATCCGTACTATGGACACATAACAGTGCTGTATCATGAGTAGTATGCTGCTGTGCGGCTTGGAGTAGGAGAAACGAATGAGAACGCACTGCGAGCGGGGTCCAGTAATGGTATCGCTTACGACTCCTAAAGGCGGAGCCTGAGCGTTCTACTAATTTGTATATAAGATTATATTTTAAGTCATATAACGAACACAATCAATAATGCTTCTCAGTAGTGACCGCGGGGTAGCATCGTACGCCAAATTTTGATGAGAAAAATTTTGCAAGAGTAATAACAGGTATAACAAGTAACTTTCAAGCCCAACATTAACATTAGAACAAGGAACTCACTGCAGGTATTGTCGGATGCTTGCACATCACGACATTTCGATGTGCCTATTTTCATTAATTGTGACAATTTGTACGAAATTTGCATATTTTTGTCCGGCAATTATGCGGTAATATTATGCAATGAAAATTGACATCTCGTCTTTCCGTAGTTAGTTAATTACTGATGTTGCGACCAGTATCTTTTGCAAGATTGACTGACATATAAGTAAGAAGGAACATGTGGACTGGTGTGATAAAATATATACCAAGACCAGTTTACCCCCTCCCCTCTGCCAAAAAAAAACAAACAAAAAAACAAAAACACGCATGATCACACGAGGAGAAAGGTGTGTTTCCCGCATTACTTCAAATTACATGAGCGACAGGAGAACACTTCGTCATTTACAATCACAAATAGGAGATCAACAAATCCGTAGGTTAGGACGGTCCTCGGCATGACAAGATAGGATGCTACAATCATTTGGAATCTCAAGCCCTGACCTTCGCAGTGACCACCAAAGAGGAACGCTCACCTGAGTGATTGCCGGATCTCGTCGTCTTTGCACACGCTAAGGCACGACTGCAAGAGATGAGGCCTGACGTGATGGCGGCAGTACCTGTCCAGAAGGGTGTGACCCTGCATGTCCATGCATCGCACAGTTCTGGCCCGCCATCCACGACCACAGCTGCCCTCTTCCGGCACGCAGGGATGCCAAGGACCTGCATTCAGCGCCGACGACGGGAACTCGTTTGTGAAGACACTGGATGCTCTGACTAGAATTAGACCTTTCTGTTTAACAGAATAATATATTAGGCGACTTCGAAGTCATTGGCACATCAGTTTTAGAGATGGAAAACTGATGTCGTAAACATTGGCAGCGAGATGAAATTAAGGTTTATTTTCCGTATACAATGGAAACTGAGAACATTAAAAGCTCATAAAATCTATTTACTACGACTATAAAATTCGCAGCGAGCAGTAGGTATCCGATCAATCGTCTCCATGACGCAAACTTTAAAAGTTACCTTCAATAGAACCGAGCATATGGGCGAACGGAAACGAGCTTACCTCTCCCTCTCAACTCAGCCCAGGCCAGCGATCACACAAAAAAAAGGAAAATCTGTTCACCACACCGCCTCGCATAAGCGAAATTTCCATACGCAATTAAGAGCTTAGCTTAATAACTTCAACGAATTCCCGCTGAAAGAGATACTTCTCGCATATATTTGTCATTTTAGATTTTGTGAGACGGGCATCACCCGTGTGATGCAGAACGTTTGTCAATGCGGACACCAATGGAACTGGGAGGAATATTTACGTGAGATTAAGAGCGGTACCCTTCTGTCTTTTACAACATTTTGGCACACAGTACACCCATGCAGGCTCGCAAAGAATGCTGATATTTGAAAAAGGTGAAAATCATCCCAGTTTTCTTTTTTTTTGTGCTACACATTTAAAACGTCATATGATTCGCGAAAATGTTATTCGTTTCTATAAATAATGGAAGGGTACTTAGCGTTGCGATTGCCTTCGAAACAGACGTTTTTCTCCGAGCAAAATGATTAGGGTAAAGATGACGAAATTAGGTAAATTATTGTCAAACGAGCATAGCATAAAGATAAAGCAAGCGTAGACTGGCACAACCGCAACTATGTGGGAATGTTATATACTGCCACATTGTCCTCCCTTTTAAAATCTTACCGACTTACAGAAGATGCCGTCATTTATGTGCACAAGACAATTCTGCCACCACGATGATGCTGGACTCGCATTCCCTACTTACTGGAACGACACCATTCGCTCTGTTCAGAATGCTTCGCCATGAAATTGAAAATATACTTCGGGGAGATTAATGCTATTTTCTCGCGATCTCTTTCATGGACCTCAGTTTACAAGTAGCATGTCTTGAGGTGCATCATTCAAAAGTAGTTGTCGTTGCAGAGCCGGTTCATCCTCCCATTGATACGTGCGAAAGGTACAGCCAGCCTTCTTCGCTTTGTTGTTCAAGCGGTGGTAACTGAAGCCCTGCCGTAGTGTAGCATCCTTTTTTACAACCAAACTGATCAGTGGTGTCCAGCGACTCCTCAAAACCTGAATGATATCATCGCGAAGGATTTCGTCAACTTCGCAACGGTACAGGCTAAAGACTATGGCGGAGATGACGGGAGTAATTAATTGCTAGGAAAGATCCAGGGCTTGGAAATCGATGTTTATCACACACCCGATGATGACGAAAAGCAATAGATGCAGCTTTGAAGAAGAGTACAGATCTGGTCTTACCGCATCTAGCCATTGAACACACGTATGGCTTAGAACTGTTATGCTCTCCACTTCAAATACACAGCAGTGTCGCTGATACAAATATGAGCCTTTTTTTTTTTCTAAAACACCTTATGGTCTTGTGCGCTCAAAGAGATGTTGCTGGATGATCTCTAAGGTGAGCTGATCAACTTGGCTAGTTACACCTCCTGCTGGTTCATCGGGTGGGCGAAGACCTCTCGGATGTCTTCTAGCTCGCGCAAAAACTCAATTGGAATGCGCTTGTTGAGATGTCGGTATTCTTCGTTGAAATTCGTCACCACCACTTGAGCTGGTCTATTCTGGAAACGGCGTCGCCTCTTGCTATCCCGAGTCCTAGGTACCAACGGAGACGCTTTCTCTCGATTAGGATGGCATGCTCAATTCTCCATCAAATGCATTTAGAGCAATGTAATCCTTAAGAGGTGTCATAAGAAGTATGAATTTGTCCGTCGAAGGCTCAGTAAGTTTCAACCGAAGGCCAGTGATCGCTCGCTTTTCACGCACTCAGAACGTCTATGCCCAAAACCACGTTCCATATACAAACTGAAGAGATATTCATGTTCATTTACTATAGATTTTCTTCTCAAGCCGAACTGAACACGATTACTCTAGCCCGGCTACCGAATTCATTGGAATAAACGCACATTTTCTGCTGAACCGAACAGTGATAAACCAAATTCATTATGAGTGGATTATTTTTCTTAATATTCTATACACTTGCGAATACCCGTACAAAACGAGAAATAGTGCGAAAAACGGATGCGATAGCGGCGACGCGGGTCACAAATCCTGCAGCAGGTATTCACCGCCGTACAGCCGTGTACGGGAGCCAATCTCGAGTCTGAAGTAGACGTTCCTTAGTTTCAGCAGCGTCTTCCCACTGGTTGAAAGCAGCGACACTTTCAACCTTGAGGAAACTGTCCTCCACGTCCTCAAAGAGATCCCCATGGAAAGACTTCGGTACCCCAGAAGTCTGCAAATGTGTAGTTTACAGGCCGGCGTAAAGCCGGCGACATTGCTATGTAAAGGCACCGGATCTCATGGGGATGGCTAATGGCTGAAGCTACGGATGCAGTCCCTGCAACAGTAGACTGAGGCGATGCATTGATGTGTCAAATAGTACAGGGCTGGCGTGACGTCTTCCAGATGATGTCACTTGCATAGGCGATCGTTTTACCTATCACCTCCACTAGAACATCACGTCCTCGGTGACTCGAGACACTGCCAAGCTGGATCAGCCCAGACACAACGGCTGAAAACAGCGCAGACGCGCAAGCGCGAGGGACACCTTGTCGTCCTACCACCTTCGTCGTCCTTCCTTCTTTAGTCATGCGCCCTCTGGCAATGCTAGGTGCCGATATGTTGACCACATGGGCGTCAAGTTGTCCATGTAAAAATATTATCCTCTCCACTGACGACAAAAGAAAAACTGGAGCCACAGAAAGTGGCGTACGCGCGGCCCCGGCTGTAAGGACGAGGAGGGGTAAGAGAAAAACACCTAATCCAAGGCCTTTGACCCTCTGAGGAAGGGCCGCGTTTACGTTTCTTTGCTTATGAATTAAAATAACCTTAGCGCAGGCATTCCTTGATTTTCTTTGGTCTCCGGCCGGGGCATGCTCATTGGGCGCAAAAAACTCAGGCCGATTCACCTGTATTCCCAGTAACAAAGAATGTTGTCCTGCATCGCCGCAATGTAAGCAGAGCGGGGAGTTGTTGGGAGACGTCTATACGTCGCAGTTCTTTGGATTGATTGTCGATTGTAAGATTGGCCTGCAAGGTCTCCGCGTGGTTAAACCCTACTTTAAACAAGCCACAAACGAACGCGCTTGCACAGCTTGAGGGCAGAGGGTCTTAAATGAGAGTTCAAGTACACGAGGGATAGATTCTGTTCTCACCTCCCATCAGAAAGTAGAAGCTTCGGCAGGAAGCGCCTACCCGCTCGGCCATGGCTGTGTTCTCGTAACCTCAGACAAACCGACTGTCAGAGGCACGACCGTGATTTTTTTTACACTCAACGCTCATAACTTACCCTTCTGATTTCCAATTTACACTTTTTCCTTTTCAGCCACCACTCATGTCATTCTGCGGGCGCCTAATCAGTGCCGTTTACGATGCTTGCCAAAGCTTGCGTTGCGTGCAAAAAGATGGGTGCTGTTGTGCCCGGGCAAGCCGCTAGAATTACGCGCAAGCAAGCCGCTCGACCGAATCTCATGTTTCTCTTTTGAACACCCCTTTGCAAGATCTGATGCTGCTGCACAGGGCATCGGCGCATTGCCCGCAAAATCCTGAGAGCACTGGATAAATTGTAGTGGAGAAATGCGAAAGCTTGAACGTTACTGCTACACACGGTACATCACACACCCCTTTTCGAAGACAAGCAGCGTTCCGTTGAACGTATCAAAGTTCACCGGCATTCCATAATTGGCTTAAAAGAAAGGAAGGGCGCAGCGTCTGTCACTCGAGAAATCCCACTGCTATCCTCACGGTAGACATGGAAAATTACGATGTCCGTTTCACGATCTCAGGCATGGCGCAGTTCGGGAAAGCGCTCGACTGGGGAATAGAGGGATGAAGGTTCGATTACCTTTCGAGACAGGGTTTTTATATTTTTGATGATCCATCAGGGTGATTGACAAGTGGCATTCTGCGGTCTCCCGTGGAATTCAGCAAAGCGGGGTGCTTCTCGCGGACGCAAAGATAGACACGCTGGCGAGTCATGAGCCATTAACGGCTTTTGCCTTAAAATTTCTGACAACTTGATGTCAGTCCCCTAGAGGCGAGTCGTCTTGTCAGCGCGGCACATTTGGAACGGGCGATCAGCGTGCTCGCAGATTGGACCTTTCGGGCTCTGCTCACATGCTGGCTTCGGATTAGACCATTTGAGTGCCATCAGCTTCCCAGACTATGAAGCGAGCGCACTGACGCTGGAGAACGAGATCTTCGCGGTCGTTCATCGAGTAGAGTGCCGCCCGCAAGGGACCGCGTCGTACACTCTCTGTGGCCATGGCTGTGCGACTACAGTTGTGTATGGCTAGTAGCTTCCGGCTCAGGAACCGTTCTTGTACTGTAAATAATGCCCTGTAAATAGTGTATAAAGAAGTCTTTGTTAATATTGTTACGGTGCATGCGCTGATATGCGCATAAGAAGGAAAAAGAAGGATCTGAGTAGTTTTGGGCGAAGACGACGACGTTCGAGCAGTGTCGGCTGGTGCCTTCAGGAAAGGCCTGTTCTGTGAAAGCCTTGTCTCACGTCTCCGCTCTCTGAAACCTCAAGCTGAACTACCCCCGTAACAATATATTCGATGCTGACTCGGTAGCTCTCGATCAAGAAACGGGTGACGAGAGCTACGTGCCCATCCCCTTCGGCACAACAGCGCATGGGGCACCCTGTACATGTACGCTAAAAGGAGCCCTGAAATGTTGCTTGCGGTAACATTATAATGCAAGAAATGCACAGAGTTGGTATTTTTGAGTATTTAAGTCAAACTTAAAAGCTTTGCGTGGACACTACTATTTACAAATAGTTTTGAAAAACCGCTCCCTGCGACCGCTCGCAACCGATTTCGGCGATGCATCCCCGCACGCAAACATCCCAATGACGTCACTGCGATTTGCTGGGCGCGCCCCCTCATTGGACGCTTCCATGTTATGCGGGCTGGAGGCGATAAAGCAGGGGCTTTATAGGAAGGGACGCTGTGGGGCTCCGTATGGATGTTTTCTTGTTTTTTCTTTTTCTCGTTCGCCGGCGTTGCTTGAATTAAAAAGAGAGGAGAAGCATCACTTTCAACCGGCAATATATATTCGGGGCTAATGAGGCTAGTGCAAAATATTTTCCTTTCTTTTTGGTTCGTTTAGTTGGTTTATAGGGCGCGGTTCAACGTTCCGAAGAAACTCGGGCTATGAGAGACGCCGTGTTGGAGGACTCCGGAAATTTCGACGAAGTTGCTTTTTGGCGCCTTCCTTTCGCATCCATCGACAAGCGGCCGCTGCGGCCGTGATTCGATCACGCATCCTTGGGCTGTAGCTGAGCGCCCTATAGCATCTGCACCACCGAGGCGGACTTGTCAATTTTTTACAAGGGAGGAATTTTCAGTATGGTTGTGATGTTAGCGGTGTGGATTGGCCCTTTGAAAATTGGCGACAAGGGCTGCTTACAAGCAGCCATAAAATAAATAACAATGAAGGTATATCACCAGCAAAAGTGGGTTGGAACCGCACCGCGAACCGGTTAGAAATGATTCCTCCGATTTGGCCGATTCGAGTGCAGTTCCAAGATGGCGGCAAAAAATTCGGGTTTGGTTCGGCTCCGGTTTCTGGCGAAAATTAAGGTTCGGTTCCGGTTTTCGATTCTGGCTCATCTTGGTCACAAATATTATTTCACATTTGGTATACCCGTCTGAATAGGCTGGTAATTACTGGTATATGTGCAACAAGATGTAGTCATTCCGCATGCCAAGAAGGACTCGGGTGATATGCCCGCCTTCTTTCTCCCCCCCACTTATTAATGTCATCACACTCACCTGTGACCCATCGGTGAAGCCAATGCCTCGTCCGCTGTGCTGTAGCGGCTGAGGCACGTCCAGCATCAGCCTCCAGGAGGAAGATGGCCAGCAGCAGCGCTGTCAGCAGAGGGCTCGATCCCAGCGGCCAACACCGACGCCTCCGCCAGGAGGCGCTGCTGCGCCAAGTAGGAGAAAGAGCGTGGCCTCCGGCCATCCCCGATGATGGACATAGGGCGCCGTCGCCGTCTTTCACGCTGCACAGATACGCTGCAAAGGCAGGTACCAGACATTGGCAGTTGTTTCTAGCGGACAGCTTTCATATCACTTTATTATCCTCGTTGAATTTATCTACAAGCTGAGAAACCCAAACGTATAGATAAGCACTAAGCATTGTGGCTGAGCGAATGAAACGGCGAAAGCGACTGTTCTATTCCGCCAACCACCGATTCGGTTATTGTAGGACATTGTGTCAAACGCGTGACTCCGTGGCATTCCCTCATGTTTCCTTTACCGTGCCCAGCCATTGCCAACCGCTGCGCTATGCTCTCTTTCCCTTCCCTGCGCTTGCGACGCCGAAGGCGCTCCGGTGCACGCAACTGCCAGAATATAATCGCGCAGCACCGAGAGGAGGTGATGACGGGTAGGCGTTGCTTGGCGTCCCCCTTATCCCCTAGCAAGAAACGCAAGAAGGAAGATTATAGCGCGTTTCGCTTTACAAATTAGCGACCGTCCCATGCAACATTATGTAAGGGACGCAAGGGTCCAGGACGCGGTTCCATTAGAAGGAGCTGGTGTAACTGCACCGCGGCACCATCTAAGGAGGACTCGCCTGATTCGAGATAAGGAGGAGCGCGTGAGTGCCCTAGCATGCGTGCAAGCTTCACGCGAGCTTCTCTTCGCGCAGGTGTATTCCGTCAGATTTTGCTATGGAGGCATTAATTGCCTCTCTTCGATATTGATGGGAGATTAACCTCTTTGAAAACACCTGTTCATCTCGCTCATGAAACACAGCATTTATGGCCACCGGAGTATGAAGAGCACCAAATGTAGATAACGCTTCCCAGGGGAGATTTAACAGCAGACTGGAAAAAGTTGACTGTGTCAAAATTATTAAAATAAAAATCCTTTCCATTAAATGCACGGTTCCAGAGAAGCGAATTTCGCCCACTGGGCCGAATCTATGGCAAGTGCCGTGTCGCTCTTGCGCAGAAGAACGTGCAGCAAACGCTTTCAGTGGATGGCCAGACAGCGACATCTCGTGGAAAATTCCTGGTGAAAAGCAACTCGCGCGAAGGTGCCAGTCAGTACACGTTTACATGCAAGCTAAGACGCATGTGAGCCCCTCGATCTCGAATCAAACGCAGCACCATTAGAAAGCGCAGCTCAGCAGCTTTCCCTCATTCGGCTTGTGAAGCCGCGTCCTTGCCCTTGTGTCCTTGACAGTACTCAACTGAGCGTCTTTAGCATTCGGTTTCCGCTGCCGTGATTAGCTCACACATTTACCGAACTATACCCAGACACAGATGTCTTCCTGCGGAAGCACGTCATGGATGTAGAATGCGAGTCAGGATATGTCAGAACTCAGCAATAACGCGTATTTTTCTTTTGCTTCGATTTTATTCAACACCAGCGGTTTTGCTGAGGAACAATTTTCGCACTAATGGCAGCATGTAGATGATCTCAATATATTGATTCAAAACAAAAGGGTACCACTATCAAAGTTTTGCGCTCAAGTTTCAAGGACCTTTATACAAATTTACAGCGTCGCTCCCACAGGAACCCCTGAAATATATCGCCGTCATTGTCGGCAGCTTTCTGATGTATCACGTTGGTCGGTGGCGAGTTTAATGTCGCTTAAAGCGGCGTCAAGGCTGCCTAAAAGCGGTTATGCATCTTGCTTTTCTCGGATGACGCATTCGCCTACTTCCTTTTGTGTATACAGTGAAACTTAGGCAGGCGGCACACGAATTGCGTATGCAAGTGAAATATCAAAACATATAAAACGTTGTAACAGAGAACTAATTGGTATGGCATATCGCCTGTGACAATAAAAAGCGCGTCGGTGGTCCTTCATTATAAAATTTGCGCTTATTAGGCACCTGCAAACCAATAGTGCGCATGCGTACAATTTGAAGGGAAAAATGACAGACGCCATCTCGTAAGTAATGTTCTGCCCGACCCATAGGTTAGCAAGAAGCGCCGCGCTACACTTTACACATATTGCACTATATAGACTACGTATGATCGCCAAGAATGGTGCAGCATTAACCGTATGAAAGCATAAGCATGGTAGTTTTTGAAGTTAACGACCCAAGATGGACTGTAGCCGGCGGTTATACAGCCGTAATGAACGGCTCCGGATCAATAGAGATTCGACAGAGCACATATGTTAAATACGCTAACCACGACCATGAATTAAAGCTGCACCGGATAAGATTACATAGTAGCCAGAGGCGGACCAAGTTTACGGCTTCAGGCACTCGGACCTCAGGCACTCGCCGAAGCAAAGAGCAACCAAAATTTAGAGAAAACTCAAAGGGAGTCTGAAATGACTAGAAAGGACACATGATAAACGTTTTGAAAGTGTACAACGAATGTTTCCGAGCGTTCCCCCAAGATAAAGCTCCTTGGAACAAAGGAAGCGATTTATTATTGTTAAAAACTGGGTTTTTTTTTTTTAATTCGCGGGCTGCACGGTTCTCGCGTGGCGGTGAGATTTGAAACTATTCTGCCATGAGTACATACGTCACAAATAAAGAGAGCGACAGTCTGCCATTGGCTGCAGCCACGACGGCCACTTAGTAGCGGACACACTTCCGGTAGCTGCGAAAGTCATCTGCTTGAGTGCTGCATGCACTGCATGCACAGTATGCGTGAACCCCTGAGCTTGAAGCTTATTCGTTTCGCGATGTCAACCGAGAAGGTGGTGGCGTCTGACTGCATGAAAGTGCGCGTCAGCGCATGAGTGCAAAAAGAGCACGAGCTGGTCCGATTCAACACCGTACCGATTGTACACTCCTGCTTCAGATCATATTTCAGGATCATGTTATGATCGTGCTTTCAGCCACGGAAACCGCGGCTCCGGCAGTCGAGTGGGTGCGCGTGAGAGCCTGACGGCCGCTTAAAAGCCCGGTGCTGCTCCGCATGGTAATGGGCCACTTAGGAGAAGCCACAAAGTCTGTCTTTTCTGGACTTGTCCGAGCAGAGGCAAGCCATTCTGGCGCCTCAACGACCGCGGACGCCACGGAGGCGCGCCCTCCTCTCCTACCTCCTCACCCCGCGGCGGCAACCCCATGTGCTGGTTATTAAGCCTCTTGGCCAACTACAGCGTCCGCATTTGACATTTTGGTCACCAACGGCTTTCTGGCCTCATAAAATAAGGCGCTCGGCCAGTGGTCAGGCTGGTCGGGCGAGACCCGACGAGATCGTCGTGAGGGTCGTCGCCTGCAGTACTGCGCGCCTGGAGCGGACGTGGCGGAGTCTTCCTGGCCGTCGCTGTCCATGCCGGTATTGTTGTGCATTGTACCTTGACTGTAAATATTGTATAAATTTATCTTTCGTTCACCTCATCGTGCAGACCGGCAGCCTTAATACCCGGATGCGGACCATAATCGTAACAAGCAGCACATAAAATAGACGGCGTCAACCGTCATGAACTGACCAACAGCGCAGCAACAGCGTATACTGTAGTTCCGTCTCGTCTTTGCAGCATCGATCATGTGTGCTGCGTGTTGATAACTAAATATAGCGTGCGTCAAAAAAGGCCTGCCCTAAGCTGCATCGCAAAATTGCACAAATTCGCACCGTTTAGGTGCAGCACCGGATGCCGCCAGGCTGCCGAGGAGATCCGCGAACACTGTGGCCGACGGCAGTCCGGACGTGCTCTGTTCCCTGGTCATCGCTAGGCCTTGTTCGTTTGGCATGGAAGCCGCGAAGGGCAACGTTTTGGAATCGGCCGCTTCGCGGCCTCTCTAGCGAAGCCGCTCGCATGCTCCTGTGTGCGATTCTTGCGTGCAGCTGCGGAAATCGATGACTACCTGCGCTGCCGAGCTGCATGTGCCGAGCTGCTTTGCTGATGTTTTGCGCTGTCGATTGTGGCTCAGACGATTTGTACACATTAGATAAAACATGGGCTCACGTTACGCATTGGCACTTCCTAAACAATGTGCGAAAAAACTTCAAAAAAAAAAAACACACTACACTACCCTTTTTGTTATCTCAATTCTTTAGCCTCGCGGACGAGTAATTCGTGCTCACCTGTAATCCGATATTAAAACTTTGTAGCGATATATTGAAATGATGTCCGGGCTCACGCCGGTTATACGTGTATATTCCATTCGTTATGCTCCACAAGAGATGCCTCTCGGCGACCATCATGAAAGCGGTTCTGGTTAAAAATGACGATGACATGTTTGCACGCGTACAACTCACACGCTCGTCTGCCAGCATCAATGCCGAGTCGTTGCTATCGCGTCAACTCAGCGAGGAGACCGGCCGCCGTTGGTCGAACCGCAGAAGGCGGTAATAAATCTACTGACACCGGATGCTGACCGGCAGTGCGAGAGAAGAAATGGGTCTTGTAGTAAGCCATACTCGGCAGGAGTGCACGCTAATTTGGGTTCAGTAGGACAAGGATATGACTGGAAGTGCTTCTCTGCGGCAGCCGCCGTTGTGTGTGGACAGCAGCCAGTTCACCAGGCACGCGCTCGCGAACGACTCGGGTCTATCGGGCTGCTGTCGCACACAATTCCGAAAGGTCAAGAAACTGAAAAAACCGGCGGCCGAGGGAGACATCAGACAAGGATAAAAGCTATGCAAGCGCAGACGGGAAAGGAAAGGCAGAGACCGATGGAATAAGTGGGTGACGCTCAGGAAAATAGGCGCGACAACAGGAAGTCTGCGAACCGAGCGTCACCCGATGGCGTTTCATGGGCGGGGCGGAGTTCCCGAGCTCTTTTCGTCGTTTTCTTTTTTCTTGTGTCTCGAAGTGCTGAGTTAAGGGGTAGAGGAGAAGCCCCCTTTTTTAATCGCCGATATATACGGCGTTAATGGAGCTAGCTGAAAACTCCTTGCGATGAATTGACTTGTGAGGGAGTACCTATATCTCGACTGGTTTGCTTTATCTCATTTGAGGCATTTCATACTCCATTTAACATGTTGAACTGCAACGGAAAGCTTCCGGGCTTTTTTTGAAGGGTCCCTGTCCCTGATTGAAGCATTTACTGTTCATATACTGCTTATTCAGTAATCACTTCGGTTTAGTCACGTTCGCGGCTTTAACGAAACGCCAACACAGACGTCCTCGGCGCATTCTCCGCTCTTCTGGTAAGGCGTCCACCCAGGAATAGGGATCACAGGCTCGTAAGTAAGTGTGGTTATTGATCAATATCCGCCCCATCGTATCACGAACGAGACCTAATAGTTGCCGAGCAGCAGACGACGTGCCCTTTTAAAGCGAGAACACTCTGACGCCACTGTGTGTGGTTTTAGAAACAAAACTATGCCCAGCCGTCGGTCAATTGCCTAGCGCAGCTGATTTCACACACACACACACAAAAAAAAAAACGATGAGACAGTTACTGACGCCCATCGGCACGCACCACCATGCCACCGAGTCTTGGGTGGTTCATGCGGCGCGAACTCACAGGCCGTCGAAGTCTTCAGTCAACCTGGCCCAAACCCTCGTCCGAGGATAATAGGAAGATTTTTTGCTGACGCCATCAAATTGCGACGCCGCATCCTTGTTAATGCGGCCCGACTCAGGCGGTCACGTCAAATTTTCTCAGAAAACGGGACGCGTCCAACTCAGCACCACAGTCTAGATGTGGACAAACGGTAGAAAATCTTTCAAATCTAAGCCACCTGTGTTCATTTACGTGCAATGACTTCATAAAATGCGTTTTCGCATTTCGACCACATCAAAAAGCGACAAGTGTCAATCAAAGAAGTTCGAGTAAGCAGTCTGCATGGAGCCAAAGAAAATAAAGCACCACGGAGCAAAAATGTGAAAAGTAACAAACAAATAAAACCAGGACAAGAAAACAGCGCAAGCAACCACAGGGAGCCGAGCAAGTACGGAACACTAAAAGCTAAATGCTCTCATGTCGCAAAATTGTTTTGTATAGCTTTTTAATTTTAACTTCGTATACTGCTCTACCATTCTCACCGCTTTTTAGTCCATTTTGATTCATTTCCCCTATGCACGTTCTGTGTAAACGAGGCAGACTTATTACTAACGACGGACTCGCAAATATGGTGCCCATTTTTCTTCCTCCACCGTTGTAAAGACGCATGCCGCGCCGGCCGCGCCTCCCGCAAGCCCTCCGCGCCAACGGTATACGGTGGATCTCTTCCGCCAGCGCGAGACGAGCGTGCTAAAATCTGTTTCTTACTTAAACAATATTCTGACTGCCAAAAAAAAAAATCTTTCTTGCAGATCGCTGACCCGTGTTGTGCTGTTGATAATTGCAATACAAACAAGTTTCTCAACGCTGTCAGCAGCCGCAGGTGCGGCGCGCGGCTCATCTTTACACACTGGCTCCGCTGCTAAGGCGTCACCAAAATTATCTTTCCTTTATCCATACAGTGGGATCGCAGTAAGGCAATTCCACGAGAGACCATTTACTCTAAGGCTGAGCAATTACAAAGCACCGTCTTATGTATGCCTTCAATGCGAAACAATTTAGGCCTATAGCGACGACTAGGAAACAGCGCACGGCGAGAGCTGTTGTCCGCCGCGCCATCGAACGGCGCTGCTTTCGTAAGTGCGGCAAATTCATGGTCTTCTTTCGTGGTGCAGCTGAGGGCGTATGGTTTTAGACGTTCTGCTCAACAACACGCCGTGCAAACGATGCTGCTACGACAGGATGGATGGGTATACGCTGTTGCTGCGCCATCGGATGGGCACCATGGTCGCATAAAAATGTCGTTGGATGGTACTCTAAACCCTGCTTCTTTCATGTGCTATTTTTGAACCGTGGTGTAACTTGGAATTACGTTGTTGAAGCTGGGCAGCATGGTCGTACGCTTTCCGCACTCGTGCACAGGCGCACCACAGACACGCATGCATTCGAGAGGCTCGGATGTGATAGCAGCAGTTAGCGGCGTAACCACTGTGAACGCTGCCCGTGCCTTTATTGCGAAATGAAGGTAGCAAAACGTCGAGTATCAGTATGCAATGGCGAGAGAGCGTGCACGACATGAAATGGGTCGCATTCATGGTAAATCAATGCGGCAATGACTGGAAAGCATCTCTCGTAGTTTCTGTATTCCGCGTTCGGTAGCTGCCCGTACGGTTCATTAGCTATGCGTTTGCGTGCACAGTTACCATTGCAATTATAAACAATATTACTGACAATATTACTGAAAATATATGTATCGTTAAAGACACAAGGGATGCATCCTCACAGTTAACTCTGACAATCGAGTTCGGCCAGCGGAAGCGGAGTGCAGTTCCTCGCAGTCGCCTCGGCCGCTCCCGCTGTTTCCAACAGCTTTCAAGTAAAACACTTTCTAGCACCAAGGTGTCCGATAGCTTTCACGAGCACCGCCAAATAGCCCTTTTACACTACCGCAACCGCAGCATCAATAGCGTACGCACAGCCCAAGATGGAGGCAAGGGGAGCCGAAGCGGACTTTCCCAGTTTGGCTCATACGGGGCGCCATCATCAAAATAAGATGGCTGCGTCCAGGCATCGAAACTAAAATCATCTATACTGGATGCCCGGCAGCACTCAACCTTTTTGTTACCCAGTTGGTGTTGTTGAGAACTCAGCTTTTTTAGTTTACGAAGCTAGTTTTACGTGAAACTACACAGTTTTCTTGCACGATCTTGGAAGCATAGTTAGAATTATCAAAGAAATTCATTTAATATACGACAAAAGGTTTGACTCTACGGTCGTGAGACGCCATACAGCACAGTCCCTATACTCTGTGCAGTTAAACTATTTTATACACCGAACGTGCCGCGGACAATCTTCATCAACTGCACAAAAAACCTGATAGAGAATTTGAAATACGTTTGCGAGAGAGAAAAATATATATATATTTGGCTTACCGGAAATATTTAACCTCATGTCATGGGGTACGTTGTTCAAACTCACTTCTATTTGGCACTCAAAACTGTCAGAATAACTTCACTGTGTGCTTCGGGAGCTCAGTGGTGACTGTCGCGATCAACGCAGGGCAGTGGCCGGGATCACCAGGAACAAATGCCGATCCCGCCTACGTCGCCGGAGTCGTGCGATTGCTCGCGGAAAGAAAACGGCGGCACCGGAAGGGTACGGCTTATCTTCAGGGCAGCGAAACTATAGTGAACTAGAATAGGGTAGTGAGTCGAGAGAATGCCCGCGCCCTGGGAGCGCATGAAGTGGATAGTTTAAATTTCGGGCCTCCAAGGGGTGGCGCTGCTGCACCTTTCGCAAGGTGCTGAGTAGCATGTCGGAAGCTTAATTAAACTATCCCTATCATTACGTGTAAAACAGCATCTTATACGCGGCTGCGCAAGTGTGGTTTAGCCCAGAAGCTGCTGTTTCGTTATAGCGGCCCTTTTGTCGTTTTGGAGCGCCCGAGTGCCGTGAACTATGTAAATTCACGCCGCACCGAAAGTGGCCGATGCTCACGCCGGACCCAGGTGGTGCATGTGGCTCGGCTAAAAAGTTTCCATCCCCGGCACCTTCTTTAAACTGCTTGTCATGGGGCTTCGTCTGCGAGGGGGGAAGTGTCACGTGCTTCGGGGCGTCAGGAAAGGAAGAAGAGGCTGGAGAGAACAAGAAGAAACGGAAGACAGAGTGGTGTGTGCTGGTGTTCCTTGAGTAACTCGCAGCGCTTTAGACCACCAATAAACACCCCCGTTACGTACTGAGTACGTAACAATATCACACAGTTGCTTCTCAAAGGCTGCAGCAGACTCTTGGACTAGCGGTTCTCATCACGACCAACCCAAAAGGTAAAAGCACCACCAAAATACTATTCACAGCTCGAATAGGCCCTATGGTTGCCAATAGGTAACTCCAGAAATTATCTTCCGTTTTACTGTTACTGTCAATCCAAACTAAACAAAACAATTATATTGTCTGCCAGCTATCAGTCTTTATGGCGCAGGTTTATTGCACAGTTACGGATGAGATAAAAATTGTTCCATCCTTTCAAGCAAATTTTATATTTGTTCTTTTTATTGTGTTCTGTGATGCTCCCAGGGACGTACTGCACTTTGCAGCGGCTTTCAATATCAAGCCATAAGAAAACACTCACACCTGAACGAATAAATAGAGGACAAGAATACGCTTTATACTACGGCTTAATTTTTACAGACGAAATAAATGATACATTAAAATAGTGCTGACCCGCTGTAGCTGTTTCCGATTTTCACAAAATAGCGAAGCGTCATACATTTTTGCCGGCGAAAGCGGACTGCTTATAATGCTCCATTTGCCTACTTATGCGCTGCCTACTAGGGCTCCGTTGAAAAGAAATGACAGTGAGAGGTCTCAACGGGAAAAACAAATGTGCCACCGTTGTTCAATAACCTTGAAGATATGAACTATATGTATTACAGTTTCGAGAAACCAAATTTCAATGATTTCAGAGCGTTCAAAAGATTTTGCGCTGGTCGGGAAAATCTGAACCTGGGGACATCAATTTTTTCCTATCGTTTATCACGTACACAATGCCACGGATTACACAGACACGAATGCCCGCGCTCCGGTGCCAACAGTGACCAGATAGGAGGGAAGGCGAGGTCGGCCGACGCCGTGATAAGCGCTGGCGTGGCGAGTCTCGTCAGGACATTTCCGGGTTTTCTTGTTTCACCTTTCTCACTGTACTCTATCTCTCTTCCTTTGCTGCATGTTTTTTGTTCTGTCTCCGGAGGCAGGATGCCAGCGACGGAAAACCTTTCATCTTTCATGCGGACTATTGCAGCCTCCGAGAGTAAGCATGTGCTGGATACACGAACACGCGTGCACTTCCGGGCTTTACAGCGGTATAACTGAAGGTTGCACAGGCCTATGCACCCACAAGTAGTTATGATGACCAGGCAGTTGAAAACTTCTACGAACATGTAGAATTGGCAATGCGAAAAGTAAAGACGCACTATACTGTACTAATGGGCGACTTCAATGCCAAAGTAGGGAGAAAGCAGGCAAGAGACCATTAACTGACTATGGCATTGGTTTTAGGAATAGCAGGGGGGGAGTTACTAGTTGAGTTTGCAGAACGTAATAAGTTAAGAATCAGGAACACCTTCTTCAGCAAACGAAAGAAGCGCAAATGGACATGGAAAAGTCCTAACAGGGAGATTAAAAATGAAACTTACTTCATACTGTGTAACCCCCGCCATTATGCAAGATGTAGAGGTAATCGGAAAAGTGCGATGCAGTGACCACAGGATCGTGAGGTCCCGAATTAGCCTAAATCTGAAGAAGGAACGCAACAGATTAGTAAGAAAAGAACCCATCAACTAATAAGCGGTGAGAGAGAGGGCGGAAGAGTTCAGGATCTTGCTACAGAATAGATATTCAGATCTACCCGAGGATGGCGACATTACACTAGAAGCAATGAACAATCATTTCAGAGATATCATTGCTGAGTGCGCTGTAGAAGTAAGCGGTAGGATAGTTAGAGAGGATACCGGTAAGCTGTCTAAGGAGACGAAAAAAAAACGCCAGAGTATGAAAGCTTCCAATCCAAAAGACCGGATAGAATTAGCCCAGATATTAAAGCTAATCAATAGGCGCAAGGTGGCCGATATAAGGAAGTATAACATGGAGAAAATTGAGCATGCTGTGAGGAACGGGGGAAGTCTTAAAGCGGTAAAGAAGAAATTGGGCATAGGCAAAAAACAGATGTATGCGCTAAGGGACAAGGCGGACAACGTCATCACGAATATGGACTAGATAGTCAAAGTCGCCGAGGAGTTCTATACAAATCTCTACAGTAGCCAAAGTATTCAGGACCGTAATGAGATCGGTGGCAGGGAAAAACAGTCAGACGTTTCACCAGTGACGAAGGATGAGGTCAAGAAAGCATTACAAACTATGAAAAGGGGGAGATCAGCTGGAGAGGATCAGATAACTACAGATTTATTGAACGACGGGGCGGATATCATGCTAGAAAAACTGGCCACCCTGTATACGTAGTGCCTGGTGTCATCGACGGTACCTGAAGCATGGAATAATGCAAGCATTATCCTCATTCATTATAAAAGGGATGCTAAGGACCCTAAAAATTACAGACCAATCAACTTACTATCTGTTACGTATAAGGTATTTACTAAGGTAATCGCTAATAGAATCAGGACAACCTTAGACTGCAATCAAGCAAAGTATCAAGCAGGTGTTTGGGAAACGGTACTCTACTATCGATCATATCCATACCATCAACCAGGTGATAAAAAATGCTCGGAATATAACCAGCCCTTATACATAGCATTCATTGATTACGAAAAAGCATTTGACTCAGGAGAAACCTCGGCGGTGATGCAGGCATTGCGAAATCAGGGGGTAGACAATCCGTACGGGAAAGTGCTGGAAGATATATATAGTGGCTGCACAGCAACCATAGTTCTGCATAAAGAAAGTAACAAAATTCCCCTGAAAAAAAGGTTTTAGGGGCACAGATAAAACACGAGTAATGAAGCGACTTTTTTATAGTACAACAAAGGTGTGCGCAAGTGTGGTGAGTACAACCAAGCAATGAATACCAGCTGTGCGGAAACGATGCATGAGTTGATTTGGATGAACCACGAACGAGGGGGCGCCCTTCCAAAACAGCGAAAAGGCATGAATATTTCTCCGGTACAACACCTATGCTTGAGTAGAATTTAAACCCACCAAAAACCTAGTGCTACTTGTCCCTTGGTCAATGGCACCTACAAGCGGACCGTGTTTGCCGCGCATGATCTTTGGCTTGGAATCCATCGGGAACGGTCCCAATGAGCCTTCCAAGCTCGACGGCCTGTGACTTCACGACGAGTCAAATTCACGTTGAAGTAAACAGCCGACGTAGTACGGGTGGCGCCGGCACATGCCTAGCTGGGTAACACACCTACAGCGTAGGGCATAGATTACAACTATACTGCAGCAACGGGAACAAACCACACACCGCCGGCGAACGCATGCTTAAAGCCATATTCATAAAGAACGTGAGTTTAATATACATGCATATATATGTGCCCCGCACCCTCCCCAATGATCACGTGCTGCGTGACGCTCGCGGTATATTATGTGCCACATCCGCCGCTAGGGATAAGGGAGGCGCTGGTGAACGCTCACAGGTTTCAGTTAGTGAACACAAATACCCAAATAAGCGGAAGGTAGGACAGCCGTCAACGTAGCTTAGTTCGAAGCGCACTGGACGTGATATTCGGAGGTCGTGGGTTCGACTCCTACCATCGGCGCGTTGTTTTTGCTTGACCTTTGTGTGTGTGTGTGTGTGTGTGTGTGTGTGT
>JAJIZL010030004.1:0-18258 GCA_023969395.1 Amblyomma maculatum | reverse complement strand
TTAACGTGAAGGATGATAAATGTCGCCTGAACACACCAGGAGGGGAAGCGGTCTTTCCTTCCAAGTAATCGGCTAGCGCTTTCAGCTCAGGGTCTGATCGCTGTTGTTCTGCGAAACTGCTGGCGCTTACCGGTCCCAAAAAGGCGCCATCGTCATCGTCCTTCGGGGGAGAATCGACGGAAGCGCGGGATAAGCAGTCTGCGTCGGAATGCTTCCGGCCCGACTTATAGACTACAGTCATGTCAAATTCTTGAAGTCGTAGGCTCCATCTGGCAAGGCGGCCGGAAGGATCTTTCAAATTAGCCAGCCAGCAGAGCGCGTGATGGTCGCTTACCACCTTGAATGGTTGGCCGTATAGGTATGGACGAAACTTAGAAGTAGCCCAGATGATTGCAAGGCACTCCTTTTCGGTCGTCGAGTAATTGACTTCGGCTTTTGTGAGAGACCTGCTAGCGTAGGCGATTACTTTTTCCTGTCCGGCAGTCTTCTGGACGAGAACGGCTCCTAGGCCCACACTGCTCGCGTCGGTGTGAATTTCGGTCTCGGCGTTTTCATCAAAGTGGCCAAGTACAGGAGGGCATTGAAGGCAGCGCTTAAGTTCGCCGAAGGCTTCTCCTTGCGGCGCTTCCCATTTAAAAGGTACGTCAGCCTTTGTAAGCTGCGTCAACGGTTCGGCGATCTGCGAAAAGTTTCTGACAAATCGTCGATAATAAGCGCACAGCCCAAGGAATCGGCGCACAGCTTTCTTGTCGGCAGGCGGTGGGAATTGTGCGATTGCAGCTGTTTTCTCCGGGTCTGGGCGAATACCGTCCTTGCTAACGATGTGACCTAGGAATCAGAGTTCTTCGTAGGCGAAGTGACACTTCTCTGCTTTTAGCGTTAGCCCCGATGACTTGATGGCTTCCAGCACTGTCTGTAGTCGTTTTAGGAGGTCTTCAAAGTTTGACGAGAAGACAACAACGTCGTCCAAATATACCAAACAAATTTGCCACTTCAAGCCTGCCAGGACTGTGTCCATTACTCGTTGAAACGTGGCTGGTGCGGAGCAGAGGCCAAATGGCATCACCTTAAATTCATAAAGGCCGTCCGGTGTGATGAATGCGGTCTTCTCGCGATCTCTTTCGTCGACCTCAATTTGCCAATATCCGCTCTTCAGGTCCATCGATGAGAAGTACCTTGCATTGCAGAGCCGGTCTAGAGTGTCGTCGATGCGGGGAAGCGGGTAGACATCCTTCGTTATGCTATTCAAGCGGCGGTAATCAACGCAGAAGCGAAGTGTGCTGTCTTTCTTCTTGACCAAAACGACTGGTGCCGCCCAGGGGCTGTTCGATGGCTGGATTATGTCATCACACAGCGTTTCCTCAACTTGGTCGCGAATGGCCTGGCGTTCTCGCGGCGATACACGATAAGGGCTTTGGCGCAGAGGTCGGGCGTGTTCGTCCGTTATTATGCGATGCTTGGCCAGTGGTGTTTGTCATACCTTCGATGACGATGAGAAGCACTCCCCGTAGCTTCGAAGCAGACTGAGAATCTGGTCTTTCCTGTTGTGGGTCAATGCCGTGTTGATGTCAAATGTGGGCTGAGGGTATAGGTCCGGCGCATCTTCCAGCGTTTGGTCGTGGAGGGTGAATAGATCTTTGAGGTCCGCTAATCCGTCGAGAAAGGCGATTGTCGTGCCCTTGTTGAGATGCCGATATTCTTCGGTGAAGTTTGTTACCAGAACCTGAGCTTGACCTCTCCGAAATTTCGTGATGCCTCTTGCGACGCCGATACCTCGTTCTAAGAGCAATTGGATATTTCCTTCGACGATGCCTTCAGCGGTTTCGATGTTGGTGCTACCTACGCAGACTGCGATACTTGATCGGGGCGGGACGTTCAATTCTTCGTCGAGGACGTTTAGAGGGATGTGTTGCATCGACGTCGTCGTAGCAGGAATGGCTTTGTCTGCAGAGAGCTTGATGAGCTTGGATCGCAGGTCGATGATAGCCCTATGTTCATTTAGGAAGTCCATGCCTAAAATCACGTCGCGGGAGCACTGCTGCAAGACCACAAAGCTGGTGGGGTAAGTACGCCCATTTACGGTTATTCTTGCAGTGCATCGTCGCGATGGAGTAATCAGGTTGCCACCTGCGGTGCGAATCAGCGGGCCATCCCAAGCGGTGGTAACTTTTCTGAGCTGAGATGCTAACGGTCCACTAATGACTGAATAGTCAGCTCCGGTATCTACTAGGGCAGTGACTCTGCGACCGTCGATATCAACTTCAAGGTCACTTGTTCGCATCCTCGCATTGCATGTGGGCCTTAGTGTCCGATCTCGGCTTCGTCGTTTCTTCAGGTCATGGCCGGGACATACTGTTGTTACTTCGCTGGGCGGCGGTGTCTGCTTGCACTCTGGTCGCGTTGTCGTCGATGTCGTCGTGTGGAGCGGCGATGAAATGGTTGCGTCGTCGTTAGTGGTCGGCGGCGGCGGAGGATCTTCGTCTTTTCGCCGTTGAGCAACCTCACCTCCAAAGGTTGCTGCCTTTAGTTTCCCCTACGGGGGCTTGGGGACCTTCCGCGCACACTATCATCATAGTTACGTCCTGGCGACGCAAAGCGGGCCCTGTACGGCGATGGAGACCTGAATCGACGGCTTGGTGGCGCAATCTCACCGCTACGCAGATAGTTGTCGATTTCTTGCGGTCGTTCACCTGGGCGTGGTCGTGGAGCGTCGACTGCAAATCCGCGGAGACCGATTCGTCGGTACGGGCAGTGCCGCAGAATGTGGCCGGCCTCACCGCAGTGGAAGCATAATGGCCGGTTGTTCGCTGTCCTCCATGCGTCGCACTTCCTGGGGCTTGTTGGTCGTTGGTAGGCTTGGCGGGCGGGAGCCAAGGGGCGGTTTTCAGGAACAGGCCGGTAGCGGCGAGGGCTCAGAAAGTCATCACGTCGGGGCGGAGGGCGACGTAATGCACCAGCGTAGTTCATCGCTGTTGCCTCTTGTGCTGGAAAAGTCGCAGCCGTCGCTTCAGGAACGCCCAGCGCCTGCTGGACTTCTTCACGGACGACGTCCGCGAGCGTCGCCACCTGGGGTTGTTGCGATGATGGCTGCATTCGGCGGAGCTCCTCTCGCACGATCTCCCGGATGAGGTCACGAAGGTTCTCTCCACTTGTAGATGTGCTGGGGTAGTGGCTTGAGTAGTCTGGCTGAAGTGGCCGCTCGTAGTGGCGCATCCGGGTGTACAACGTCTTCTCGATGGCAGACGCTTCCGTTTCAAATTCCGCCACTGTTTTTGGCGGATTTCGGACAAGATTTCCAAAAAGCGATTCTTTGACGCCTCGCATTAAAAGTTTGACTCTCTCACCTTCAGTCATGTTAGGGTCGGCGCGGCGAAAGAGGCGCTTCATCTCCTCAACGTACGGCAGGACAGACTCGTTAGGAAGTTGCAGTCTTGACTGAAGGAGGGCCTGGGCTCTTTCCTTTCGGACGATGCTTGAGAAGGCAGTCAGAAACACTTCCTTGAAAGACTACCAATCTTTCATAGTTGCCTCATGATTTTCGAACCAAACTCGGGCATGTCCTTGAAGAACAAAGTAGACTTGCCTAAGTTTCGCGGCGTCATTCCAGCCGTTGAAATCTGTCACACGGTCGAAAAGGTCCATCCAATCTCCCGCATCTTCATCCGGTAGTCCATGGAAGCAGGGGGGCTCCCGGGGTTGGACGAAAATAACCGGTGCTGTAGGCTGGGCCATTGTCAGCGTCGATGCCTTCCGAGATCGAATGGGGTGAAACAGCAGACCGTGTTCGGGTTGTAGGCCTTGAAGTCGGCGGCTGGCTCTGTGACCTGTAGGCTGGTCTTCCAGGGCGACAGGCACACGGCTTGGGTCTTCGCTTGAAGGATCAAAGGCAGCACCTCCACCAGATGTCACGTAGTGGTGACGAGGTCGACGACACAATTGAAGGGTCGATGATTGCACTAAAGAAACTGTTTATTTGGGCTGACTTGCGCCCGCAAAAGAACTAAGCAACTCGGCGGCGGCGATAGAAATAAACGTGCTCGTCGATCGTCGAACAAAGACTGCTCGTCACACTCGGCAACGCTCAATTTAAAGGCTGCACAGAACAATCTAGATAACGTCACAAACAGCTACCAGCACGGGCTGGAACATTGTGGAAAGACACCCAAGTGGCCGGAACCTTCGAGACAGATCTCGGTGCATCTTGCGCTACAACAAAACTGATAAAGGTGTGACTCGCGACATCGAGCATTAACAAAGATTACGGAACTGATACACGGTCCAGAATCAGAGTGATAAGCCTGTATGCTGGTGGCTGTTAAAAAACAACAAATACTGTTTTGAAGGTTTCGCAATATGTACCCTCCAGCAGTGAACCTCGACCGAGGGGGCTTAAAGTTTCCCAGCGCATATGTATTTACCATTGTAATGTAGACCGGAGTAGTTGTAAAGGAACTGCTGCAACCTGAAAACGCCACAAACTTCGAAGCACCTCGTAATTCAAGGCCCGACAGAGTTCTACATAGGCAAATGGTCATGAACCTGACCTTGCGATTAGCATGATAGCAAGATGTGCGACAAACATAACCCCGAACAATTACTGCAAGGATAGGAATGACACTACTGCTGTGATTGCAAAAGCTGATGCAAAACCACGCAATTAAAAATACTCCCCAAAAATGATGAGAATCTATTTTCTTGTCTATGATTGAGTTTGTGCTTTCACCATGAGCATCAAAAATAAATTTTTGCCCCATTACTTTTTTTGGGACACAAAGATCATGCGTTTACCTGAAGCTAACATCACAACATAGTACTTACAAACATTTTTCCTTTCTGATTTGGATTCCTCCACATTTCAACAATAATATAAGCATAGCGAGGGTTTAAGCATGCAGAGCGTGTGCTAGCCATCAGGCAGGGAAAGTTGGAAGCAATGTCACCTGGGACAGTAGCTACGCCACTGCGTTGCTAATGTCAAGACACGTGACGCGCAGGCTTGAAACAGGTCCTCGAGGTAACGGCCAAAACCATGCTAAATGTGCGTAGCAGGGAAGAAAGTGCACGAAGTGGTATGCTTTAAACGAGAAGTTTGGCAAAGCAACAGAGAAAACTGAAGTGTGTCACACATCTCGGAACAACCACGCAACAGGTCGCGCTACTTAGGAAGAAAACGCATGCGTACAGCTGCCTATTGCTAGCGGCATCAACTCGATGACGATAATGGACGATGCGAAAGGCCCCAGCGAACTGTGCGGCAAAATATTAAAGCACTAAAAATAAGATTACTCCAAATCACTAGAAAGCAAAAATGATGTTCAAGCACAAAAATGAATGCAGTTTTCGTTTCTTGCATAAGAGAGAAAACATGTCAACTTTATAATAATACTTTAACTTGTTTTTAGCGGCCTCTCTCGGTCATTTAGTATTTCCTGTAGTTGCCCGAAGCTCGGACACTGCTCAGACCAAAGCTTTTTTATCCGCGAGGTGGGTGCGACATCGGCCCCAGCTCAACGTTCAACGTTGCGTGCTGCCTTTTGGAAGCGTCTGTATGCAAAATGGGTTATCTGTGTCAAAAAGTCAGTATTTCATTCTGCTTGTCGTGGTGGAGCTTTACAACAGCAAGAAAAAGACTGTGCGTGCTCGTTGAGAAACTAATTGCCGCTGAGTGTGTGCATTTTCGGGCGATGCGAAAATGCTTCATCCTCGCTCGACGGCCCGGCCAGCTCAGCCTCCCAGGCACACCGCAAAGGTGGCGGCTGTTGTACAGATACAAGTCTTCACAAACGGCGTCTCGCTGCATCTATTTTAATTGAACGGTTAAATTGAGATTTTACTGCCCTTAAGACACGCGTCGCATTGCGCAAAGCCACCGGTCCGCTCCCTTTGCTGCGTGTTTTGCTCACTGCGTCGCATTACCGCACCAACATTCTCTGAACGTGCTGTAGCTGGTATAACTATGCTTCTCATAAATACGTTAAATGCTGAAGTTGTAAATTTTCAGCTTCACATTGACTCCTCTCAGTGACAAATGAAGCCCAAGTAAAACAATGGATTTGCAAACAGGGTGAGACTCTAGTTGTAGGGTGCGAAGCTGTATCGCAGTTATTTTCACTTCGCAGACGCATTAACTTCTAAATAGTAACAATCCCCGTTTTAATTCTTTACCTAAGCTCTCATAGCTACAAGTTCTAACGCTAGTGTTAGTCATCCAGTTCTTTTTTTTTTTTTTGCTCTTTGACCCTAATATGTACTTTGCTTGGTCGCACATCTATTGCCCTTTTATAATCTTATTGCGTCTCATTTGCAGACCTACTCTCAGGTCATTTTGTTAATGTCAGCAAACCATATGTGAATGATTTCACCAAGCAGATGTTAATCACTTTTTTACTCGTTGCTTCGTTACAATAAAACTCGATATTTCTTTGACTACTGGGATGGTTCATGTCATTTTGCCACTTTGGTTTTATGCCACGATTACCTAAGTCTTCTTCTGCCTGTCTGTATTGACAGATGAATGAAAGGTGGTCGCCTTCCTACAGTTCAAGATTTGCACTGTCGTGATGTCTCTATGTATGTAATCGTGGGTTAATATAGCCTGGCTTTTAATGCAGCACAGCTTCACTCATTTATGCCCTTAGTGAAATCCCTCAAGCCACGTGATTCTATCCATGTGCTTGCCGAATTCACTTGAAGACCCTTTATGGTCAGAAATGTGCCAGCAGAAATAAGCCCCAGAATGCGTTTAATGATGCGTGACAAAAGACGGCTAATGAGGTCTGATGGAGCCAGAACGATGCTATGATAAGGTGATTGAGGATGCCATAACATAGAAATCCGTGTCAAGTAAAGTTGGCTGAACAACAGTTATCGTGTCCATTTTTCTGCCTTATCCGAGCATCATTCTGCCTCCGTCATTGGCCTTATTCTCCGCCCAAAAGTAAAAAAAAAATCAAATTCCCCTGTCAATGGCACATCACTATGATGTCACGAGCTTTTGTGACGTTACATCACGTTTGCTTTGCCTTACAGTTCGCAGGGGGTGCCAAGAAACCAAAGCTTCGCTCAGAGTCGACACGCAGGCTTCTATGGGAGTTTCGCTACGATTTGTTCTTTCTACCATGCAACCACATCATAGCCTCAACAGTGCTATGCATGTGCCCAGGAATGTCAGCACATCAAACTTATGAATATATAACAATTAATGCGGTAAAATTGCAGGAAGCAACTGAATTAAACAGAACCCTCGCAAATTTGAAAGCGAAAGCTGACTAGCAGACTATGCTTTAGTCACAATGTGCGATCCCATGTTCGATTAATGGGTTTAAGGCATTGCAAGCTATGCCACAAAGGGAGCAGCACCATAATCGGTGCTGGCAAAAATGATGGTAAACTCAGTTCTGCACCTTCACCACCCTGGTGCCTAAGTCCTGGCTGTGATGAGTGATGGAGTTGGAAACAATAAGTGAAACTGGAACCAACTTTGGGCCAGTGGAAAGCAGCTTGACAGAGCCTCAATGCAAGATGGAGTGCCCGTGCCTTTCTGACCGCGAATTTCTGCATTTCACATACGGTATGCCGCATGTAATCGTGTCCAAAACCACGTGATCGTGCATGAGTATAGACAAGCGAGTTATAACCAAGCCTTCTTGTTATGTGTGAATTGTTTGTCTCAATGAGTGTGTGCGACTTGTTTTTATTCCCTGCAAGTGTGGCAATTTCACTGCAGACTGGGAACCATAAACTGAACTACCATCACTATAAGCGGCTTTATGAGGCAGAGAAAAAGGCTGAGTTATGGTGGTGCCAAAACTGACAGAGTATCATGTCAAGTCACAGAGGGTTAAAGCCACGAATGCTCGCCTGGCAACCCAAGTACGATATTTCAGATGCCTTTCCTTGCCGACCTGTTATTGATATTTGCAGAATATTGTGGATGCATGTTTTGTTTCTACCCCACAGGGTTGCTACTGTCAGTGTGGGCAACGTTTACTGACAGGCAGGCGACATGCTAAGCGTCTATATTATTCTGTAGTAAAACCAAGAAACTATTTGCCAGCTTTTAAACCACAGCGTGGTGATGGGGGTTAAAAGTCTACAGGCAGCTAAACACACCTGGCTTTGCCAACAGCGTGGGAACTAAAAAGGTTATTTGCCGCTTTAGTGCCAAGATTCCTCAAGCTGGAATAAGAAAAGGTACTCCTAAAACTAAGGTAAGCAGTTTCTGTTTACTCAATAAAGAAGAATCAATTAGAAAAATGTTATCATGAGAAGAAAAAATGTACTTTTACAATGTAGTGCACCATTTGCGTTGCAGTTTAATAAGCTTTTTTTATGCACATTCTTTCAGTTTTTTGGAGGAATTACTGGACGCCATGAACCAGAAGGAAGCAAGAGGAAATATAAAGCTCACTGCATCAAATTAAACCATCGAGTCCCTGCGAGTTACGCTGATGTCAGTGCTATCCATTATAGATTTCCTTCACATCAAGGGCATCAGCCATACTGTCACAACTAGGTTAAGCCAGGACCCACTTGAGGTAATTAGACTGCCACATTGGAAAGCCTAAATATGCTTACATATATATATATATTTTTCTTACAGAGGTTCTTTGGCCTGGCGACATCATTCGGTGGCGACGAAGACCACATTACCGTCACCAAGTTTAGCCCATTGTTTAGGTTGCTTCCTCTTCCTGTGAAAGGGAACTGCCAGACGGCGCTGATCATGTCTAAGTGCTTTCGAGAGCCTTGAAGAAAAGCATGACCAACTGTACATTGGGCGACCTGCGCATCGTGCTACTCTCTACGGGAGCATGTGGCCGAAGAAATACCACGTGACCACTGAATAGAAACCGAAACAGCTGGTAGATGCTGCCAAAGCTCACCCCCAGTGCAGCGTTTCACGCGCTTCGGCTGTGCCTGCAAGCGAGCGGTGCGGAGTTTCGCTGGAGAATTTGTGGACACATTATTTCCCATGAGCGATAGCTGCGGCAAGATAAAGGCATGGGTCAGTGAAAGGAGAGTGGCAGTATTCAGGGTAAGAGCTCCGGGAACATCTTCGAAGCAGCCGTCGTCTTTTCAACGGACGCGGTTGCATTTCTTTATTTGCTGTGCGATAGTAGCCCAGCTGGAGCAGACTGTCAGTCTCCCTCCCATGCATGTTCATTCCTCCGTATTTGATATCTGCGCAGGGAGGCCGTGTCCAGTGCAATTAAATATTTGCCGAATATGCGTGCTCGGCGTTTCCTCCTTCCGTTTCTCATCATGCGCATAATAAGCTTGTGAACACAAACTGTAGTGAAAATGAATGGCGGCGCAACACGGACACAGACAAGAAAGGGACACCACCTGCGCACACTACCAACAATTTATTAAACGAAAAAGTGGCATATATATACGTACAGCTCAAGCATGAGACTCATCGCCAAATAATCGCTGCGAACCCAACACGTGAAAGCCAGGCGGCAACATCAGGATACCAGACCAGATATCTCTAACCCCAGCAGATAAACTAACGGACACGGGAAAAAATTCAAAATGGAAGGCAGGCCAACTCTTAGCAAAAGCAGTGTGGACCATTTGTAGCAACAGCAGAGTAAGACATGAGAAGCAAACCAGTCCAGACCCTAAAAAACTAAAAAAAAAAAAAAAGAACAATCGTAGCAAAAAAGTCAAAAAGGTGAAGCAAAAGCAGTCAGAAACCTAAAAAACCCTAAACCGACAACAAAAGACAAACGTAGCAAAAGCAGAGTCAAACAAAAAAGCAAAGGTTGGGTTGGGTTGGGTTTTTTGGCACATAGGCTACTATGGCCATCATGCGCCAAACACTAGGTTTGGCGCAAAAGTAGTCAGAAACCTAAACAAACAACGAAAAACAATCAACAATAGACGATCGTAGCAAAAAGCAGAGTCAAACAAAGAAGCAAAAGCATGCAGTCAGAAATCTAAACCAACAACAACAAAAAACCAACAAAAAAAAACGATTGATCGTAGCAAGTCAAACAAAAGAAGCAAAAGCAGCCAGAAACCTAAACCAACAAGAACACTCGTAGCTCAAGCACAGTCAAACAAATGAAGCAAAGGCAGAAAACCTAAAACAAAAAAACGAACAATCGTAGCAAAAGCAATAACCAAAAAGAAGCAACATCGGTCAGAAACCTAAACAAACAGCAAAAGGCGGTCATAGCAAAGAATAAAAAATTAAATAACAGCACACCTAACCAAATAACGTCACATTATGTACTGTACAACTTTTAATCCCTGAATTTTTTAGCGGCCTTTTGTTGTTTGGTTAGGAGCGCTGTTAATTAATTTCTTCATTTGTTTGGCTCTGCCTTTGCTACAAGCGTCTTTCGTTGTTGTTGTTTTAGGTTTGACAGATTTTGTTTCTTTTGTTTGACTCAGCTTTTGCTACAATCGTTTTTGTTGTCTTTAGGTTTCTGACTGTCTTTGCTTCCCTTTTTTTTACTATGCTTTTGATACGATTGTTTTTTTGTTGTTGTTTTAGGTTTTCTGACTGCTTTTGCTTCATTTGTCTGACTGCTTGAACTATGAGTGTTCTTGTTGGTTTAGGTTTCTGACTGCTTTTGCTTCACCTTTTTGACTCTGCTTTTGCTACATTGTTTTCTCTTTTTTTTTTTCCAGTTTTTTAGGGTCCGGACTGGTTTGCTTCTCATGTCTTACTCCGCTGCTGCTACGAATAGTCCACACTAATTTTGCTAAGAGTTGGCCTGCCTTCCGTTTCGATTTTTGTTTCCCGTTTCTATAGTTTATCTGCTGGGGTTAGAGATATCTTGTCTGGTATCCGAATGTTGCCGCCTAGCTTCCACGTGTTGGGTTCCTAAGCGGTTATTTGGCGATGAGTCTCATGCTTGAGCTGCACGTATAAATATGCCACTTTTCCGTTCAATAAATTGTTGGTCCTCCTGCTTAAAATGCAGGCTACACACTGCTCCCATCGCTTGGAATCTAGGGCTGTTTCCCTGATCCTGAAAAGCAAGTAGTGCCATAACAGAAATGTACTTTCCGGATATCACCGAAGGCAACTGAAACTCGACTTTTACTGCATTAGCTGATGATTGCAACCCTTTCTTTCTAAAATAACCTCAATATCACAACGAACACCGTCGCCCGGAATGCTCGAGTAAGGCGATCTTATAAGCACGTTTAAAAGCTGGTGCAGCTTCATAGCTTACGTTCGGCTTGCCGCGAGATGTTCTTGAGCCACTGATTTCGTACCTCTGTTACAGGAAACGCATGAAAGGAGGTGCTTGCGGATGTTCAACTGCTTGACTTGCAGAGCGGCACGCAACAGTAGATGATAGTGCGTAAAGATGCCGCAAACGCGTAAACCGCCACCACCCACAGGCACACGGCACGTCAAAACTGCCTCCTGAATTAAGTTATTTACTGTCTACATAAAATGAACTCGCCGGCACCGAGCTTAGTGGCCGCTCCAGCTCGTATATTGACGGCCCACACGTGTTCAATCTTCGCGCTCCGTAGCCGGTCGCCGTCTCGTGGGGGTGAATTACAGCGCCACTCTCAACGGTGGTGTTTTAAAGAAATAAAAAAAACAGCACAAGCAAAAGCAAACTTTCGGCACTGGGGAGGTGGTGCACGCGCAGGTTGCCCATTATACAGTAGGTCATGAAGAAAAGTATCGGGAGGCCTTCCTCCAGAAAGAAAGCAACGATAGCATTCTGCTACTTGAGTATTCTGCAACTTTTATACTGACCTGTAAAGTACATCTAAGTGCGTTAGTTTAGAAAAGTATCATTACAATAATCACAAATACTAACCATTTATGCTTAGATAACAGCTAGGTATAGTTCATTGTGCAGGATAAGGCCAATTGCACGTTCTTTGACAATTTTGTAAAAATCTGAGCACTTTAATAACAAACTTCATTTTTTCCATTGTCAATATATGTCACAAATTTCTTTCATATTTTTTTTTCTTAGAGAATAACTAGGAATCCAAAAAGCACCTTATCTCGTTCCCAACAAATGTTTAGCCCAGAAACCACCATGAAAGTTGCATTCGGCAAGAAAGTTTGGAAATGGTAGTTTTCCTAACAGTTGTGCTCTTGCAAAGGGTACAAGCTGACAAAAAAAAAAAAGAGTTCAAAGATTTCAGAACATACTACTCAAATTTCAGGCCTAAATAAAGAAATCAAAGTGGCCTGGTGCATACGTTGGGCTGCACTTTTCAGCACGAAATTGCTCTCTGGCAATTACTTTAAGTTGCTTCTTTTTTTAAAACAACGTCCGAAGCTTATGGTGTCCAGGATTCTAACTTTGGGATACACTTCTCGTTCTCTTTCTTGCCTACTATGCAGCTGCAACTTGAAATCGACATTCACAGGTGCTTTCGTTAGTTAGTGCACCCCACCTTTCCAAAAATAATTGTAATCTTAAAATTATGTTTCTATTGCACAGATGACAGCCAAACTTGCCAAAAATATTTTTTTTTAAGAATACATGCACAATGCAAGGCAACAAAAAAATTAAGAGCACATTTTTTTTTTTGGGGGGGGGGGGGGGGGGGGGAATTGTGATTTCAGCCCCACATCCCCCTTAAGAAACTCACGTTGGTGATATGCTTCTTTCCCCTCACACTAATTTTGAGAACTGAAAGAAAAAGCGCAAGTTGCGTGCCTAAATGCATCCAATGCACACAAGCAGACGGGATTCAGGAAGAACATCTCCTTGCAGGAGTTTTTTAGCACAAAGACAAAGACAAGAAAGGCGAGACGTACACACACAAGCGCTAATCCCTTGTGTGCCTTTGTCTTTGTCTCTGTTTGCGCTAAAAAACCCCTACACCAAGATGAACTACCAACTCGCCCAGCAGGAAGTTTTAATGAAGTTTATCTCTTTGCAGACAAACCAAAAAACATACCATGTCAGGCTAGAGCGCTCTCCAACCGCTGGCTGATCTAGTCATTCCAAGTTCATGTTTCTTTAGTGGGTGGTACAGTGCGAAGACCCGAAGCACTAAAGAAGAGAAGCACAACAGACGAGCACCCACTATGCAAACGTACCAACTCGCCCAACTGTCCATCCTACTTTATGTTTCCTGTTCAAGAAAGAATAAGAAAAGAAAGTGCTCAACTGACCTTGAGAAGCAGGCGCTCGATGACCTCGATGAATGTGATGCAGGCCAGGCAGCTGTCGGAACTCCGGGTGCAAGGCACACTTGGCAGAGGTCAAAACTGCCCTCAAAGTACAGATCACAGGACACATTTCTACGCTGTCCAGGACATGAGAAATGGGAAGGGCTTCCACTTTTTGCAGCATCTGTCTCTTTGTAGGCGACCGTCCATTTTTGCACGGCCTTTGCTTCATCAGCCAGCAAATGCAACACCGGGCCTCGTAGATCACCACACAGTCACTGCGCCAATCACTGATGCACAGTCACACTTTGTCAACACAACAGATTCCAACCGGTGTGTATATCCCCGACCAATTACCGAATACACCTCTTCAGTCCTACTACCCCTTTTGTTCAGATCAGTTCCAAGAAGCAATGTATCATGGAAAGTTAAGTAAAGGTGCAGGAGATGACGGGCGTGAAGTCTCTCACGGCAACAGTAAGCCAGTCTGGGGCCCTGTGTGCAATTCAAACAGGGAACAACACAACAATGTGTCATGGGCCATTTGCCATGACATAAAGTAGGATAGGGCTTTAAACCTCACAGCTATGAAATCTTTGTAAACAGATCATGAAAAAAAGCAAACATGACTGCAGGGACCTTGTTGCCACGTTAATCAAGTCCGTGGCATTACAAATTTTTACATGACTAAATGACAACTGGTGTATTGCTTTCTCCAGTATCATATAAAGCTCTTAGCATAAGAATATGACGGTGCCAAGACTGCTGTACTGATTTCAGAGCAATGAAGAACACTCTGTAATGGGCCACAAGTTAAGGCACAAATTAAATAATCACAGCTCTGCTACCACTTGAAGCATATCACAGAAAGATATCACAAAGGCCGCCATGACCTCACTGCGGTGTCAGTTTGTAGCACAACAAAAAATTGGCGCCAACAAAAATCACACATTCTGCACTCTCAGAAAGACTAACAGTAGAATTATAGTGCCAGAACTTCTCTGTTCATTTAAAACAAACACCACATAATGGCTTGAGACAAGAATCTAAAAATAAAAACAGCAGTGCTATTTTATTAAGATGGAGCACAGAAAAACACGGTTAAGATGGCAGTGATCCTTTCACAGTTTCAAGAAACACAATACTAAGAAAAAGTCATTTCAATATATGGTCGCTGCAAATAACACTTCTTGCAGTGCTCAGCCAAGCTCAGAGTACAACAAAGTACAGATACATGCATTCATCACCTACAAACACGTACCAAGCAGGTAGTCATCACTTTTGAGGATGTCCGTGTCACGGAAGTCGTAGTACAGAGAAGAGCTCTTCCATACGTGCGAATCAGGGACGGGTCCCGGATTCGATGCCTGCAGTGCTGCGATGCGCAGGTTGGAATCACACACACACCTGCAAAGGAAGAAAATGCATCAGAGTAATACACCTTTGTTGCCCACACCATTTATAGCCTCAAACACACCTTCAATGTCAGTAGTCACGATACAATGCCTTTATTCGTACCATGCCACTTGACTGCTAGTAGTCCCCTCCCCCCCTTAAAAAATAAATATATAGGCATCCAGGTTGTACCACTGAGGGGATAGGCCTATTTGTTTTGCAAGCGTTACCAAAACATACTGAGGATATCTCCAATGGAGAGGTCGACCAATATGCAGTCATGCAATGTTACTATATTATCCTATAGTGAGTCATGTACAATGACAAATTGTACCAGCACTTGATCTCACAGACCGAAACATTAAAGCAGATTTGCGCCAGATAAATTTACACTGAACATTGAACTGCCCCTCTGTAGACCTGTTTCAGTGCTTAAGCCCACATACTCAATAACAGGCAACTTGAATTGAGCATCCTGGCTAACTAAACAAAAAGCCTTCAAAGGCTCACGGGCTGCGGAAATGTTCTCACGAACTGAGTATCCCCCAGGAATCAAATCATTATCTCTCCGACCCCCAGCCGAGCACACAAACCACTACGACACGCTGGGTTCGCGGAAAATCCATAGCAATTCTCCTTGCCTAGGTGAGTAGCGATGACCATACAGTCAGTGAAAATGATAATGAGGATAGTAAGGACTACTGACGGTGCACTTAGTTGATAATGATGACAGTAGAAATAGTGATGATGATAGTAGGGATAACAATGACGATGCAGTTAGTAAAAGCAGTCCTGCAAAGTGGCTTCCATTCCTGCTCTTGAGCAAACTTAAGTGCAGTTTCACATGTAAGAGGCCAAATACAGAGGCTTTTAGCAAAAGCAAAGAAAACGACGTTAGCGAAAAGGATTACGTGGACCAACAAAGGATTAAGAAGATGAAGTAGTGGGTGACGTGGCAAGCGCTGATTGGTCAACAGAAGACGATGAAGATGCGGAGTTTATAAAAAGGCACGATATGGAGAGGCAAGGGGGGTGGAAGCCAGAGAAGCAGAGGCTCGGGAGGTGAGGGACGCCTTGGCTGGGAGTAAGCAACGCCGGCTGCTGTACCGGTGCCCTCATGTTTTACGGCACTGCACCACAGCCTCCCTGTTGTTCTCAAACCGGTTCGGGGGATTGAGCTACTACTCAGCCACCTGCTACGTCCAGGGGGCACCTCCAAAGCTCGTTCTACCGTCCACCGGCATCGCCCAGGAGGTTCACCTCAACGCCGCCCCGAATACCAACGTTGCGTCAGCCCACGCTTCAACGGGAGGTTGTCCGCTGCGGCCAACAAGACCAGCTAATTGCAAGCCGACGCCATTGCCTGGACCCACGAAACGCGTCGCCTGCTTCAAACTGTAAGCTCAAAAATGAAACGCTGCCTCTTATGTGAAGCATCATATCTATCATTAGTCTAGAAGGTTGTTGTGTTTTTTGTTAATTTGTTTGCGAGGTAGCGTCTGTGTGTGTGTGTATTAAATGTGTGTCCGTGTGGGTACGGCTGGCGTCTAGTTCATGCTTTCGGCCTGAGCGTTCTCCGGAGATCCGTGATAAAGAAACAAGTGGCGAACCTGCCAGGACACATGTTCTTGTTTATTTTCTATTTGTCTCAGATCTTTCGGATTTCTCAATGGCAGACAGTATGGCAAAATAACGGCTTGAGGGGCTAGTTGGTGCTGCATAATATTCAGAAATGTGGCGCAACAAACACAAACACAAGAGAAGAGACACAACACGCACACACTACGAACTGTAATAAGGATCTGAAAACACTTCCTCTTCACCACTCCTCTTTCTCTACACTCAAGTACATCTTCTCATCTTCCTCTTCTTTGCCAAGGGGATATTGGCACTTTCTTCCTCGCAGTACATAAACATCGTCCAAGCATGGCAGTCACCAATTCTACACTGTCTTGTTTCTCCACACCTCTGCTTTGCCCAGAAATTTACCCCTGCACTGTCAGAAGTGCAAGTGTGAGCCGTTGTTTAGCAGTCTTAACATTTTAGGGAAGAATCGGGATAAGATGGCACGCGAAATTTTAGAGGCGTACTGGATACAGAAGAAAAAAGACAGATGTATTAGTGAAGCTTCGTTGAGTTTACGTAGAAAAGAATTTACTTTTATTGAGCAATCCTCTTGAGTAATGCAAAGAACGAGTTTATTATCGGGCCTCAAGCTGTTATTCTTGGACACCTCTCACGTATTGTGGCCATGGTAGTTTAAAGAATCTTTTTCCCTCAAGTACATGGACTTCGTGGCTTCGTAGACGTTAGCAGGTTAAAGTTTTTTTCAATACATAGGGACTTCACAAGTGATGTGTTGTGGATGGACATGTCCTACTGTACATATGTGGTGGTGGTTATTAGTGTGTGACTATGTGACTATGTGGTGATCTTTGTGACTGTCCAGCGTGGTATGAGTTTCTGGGCAAAGAAGAGGTGTGGAGAAACAAGACAGTGTAGAATTGGTGACTGCCATGCTTGGACGATGTTTATGTTCTGCGAGGAAGAAAGTGCCAATATCCCTTTGGCAAAGAAGAGGAAGATGAGAAGACGTACTTGAGTGTAGAAGAAGAGTGGTGAAGAGGAAGTGTTTTCAGATCCTTACTACAGTTGGTAGTGTGCACGTGTGTTGTGTCTCTTCTCTTGTGTTTGTGTTTGTTGCGCCACATTTCTGAATATTAGACAGTATGGGCTTGACGAGGACGTGAGAGGTGGCTCTCGAGCTAGGGCTAAGCAGAGGAGGCGATGAGTCTCTATGAGCAAGAAGAGAAAAGGCTAAGAGATGAAAGAGCACAGGCACGTGAAGCCGCAGAGTGAAAGCATGAAGAAGAACGAGAGGTTAGAAGAGTAGAGCGAGAGAACCAGTTTTTGCTGTGGAAAGAGCAGCAGTTGATCGCAGAACGCGAGAGGAGCACAGATGATTGGGGCTCCGAGGTAGGAATAGGAGTGCCTAGATCGACGAGAGTTTGTCCGAGGAAGCTGATGGCTCCTTTTGATGACAAAAGAGATGAATTGGACGCATATCTGCAACGATTTGAGTGGATAGCTTCAGGACAAGGTTGGGAGCCCTGTGAATGGGCAACAGCGTAGAGTATGTGTTTCGTCAGGGAAGCGCTGAATGTGTTTGGTAGAATGCCTGCGTCTGATTCCATGGATTACGATAAAGTCAAGAAGGCACTTCTCCTAAGATTCAGGCTAACAGCAGAGGGTTTTTGCGAGAGACTCCGCACCGCGAAACCTGAGGATTCTGAAACCGCTAAACAGTTTCCTTGTCGGCTAGCCAACTATTTCGACAGGTGGCTTGAGATGTCGAACACAGAAAAGAGTTTTGAGGGCGTACATGACAAACTGGTGACAGAGCAGTTCCTAGTATGCTGCATTCCAAACCTAACGGTATTCCTGAAAGAAATAAATTGCTGTTCATTAGAAGAGGTTGCCGAGAATGCAGATCAGTTTCTCGAAGCTCAAGGTCTCAGGAATATGAGTAAGGGGAAGGAAGAAAATCAGAAGGTTTCAGAATTAAATTCAGCAAAGCCAAGACCCTCTGGCGAGGCGTTTGAGGCGCCAATCAGATGTTTCCTCTGTAACAGGGTGGGACACCGTGCAGCTGACTGTAGATCTAGTAGTGCGGCCCGGAGGACGCAGGTCGTGTGTCGAGGGTGTAACAGGAGAGGGCATACTGTGGAAGAATACCGATATGGAAC
>JAJIZL010029999.1:0-21337 GCA_023969395.1 Amblyomma maculatum | reverse complement strand
CGGCGCCAGGATCCATGATTTTCGTACCGCCATAATGCCCTAGAAAATCCAGCTCTTTTTTGCGGATGAATCTCAGAATTTCAAGAAGTACACCTTGCTTTTCACGTATGGCATCTGTAAAAACCGGAGTAAAACAGTAGCATATTTATTATTCAAACCGACAAGCAAAAAAAGCATAAAGACGCATACATGAAAGTAGAGCCATTGAGTCCGGTAATAAAACCATGGGTAATTAACAAAACAAACTTTTTAACATATTTATCTCAAAACGAAACGCCTTTGGCAGCTGTGTTGAGCGATAATTGTGACATCGCGGTGAAATATCAGACGATTGGCAGATTCCACACAACTGACTGTAATGCTTTGAAAAGAAGAGGACATGAACATTTTGAGAACCTCTGCTCTGAACCATAGGCAGCTTCTGTTCCGTTGCTGAACTGTATTCAACCGTAAGGTATCAGATAACTAAGTATCCAAGTATCGAATATTTTACGCAGCTGCATATTCTTCATGTCTTACAGAAAGCAATTGTATAGGATGGTGAAAAAAATCAAAACAGAAAATATTAAAGTGCAGAAAATTTTTATGTTACAAATTTAAATAAGTGCATCTTGATAATATTGCATTTGAAAGCTACAGCGACTACCTAAGAACAAATATGCGGGTTGTCTTGTAATTGAGGACTCTGGTTTAGGTGCGCGAAAGCATTCAAAATCTATAAAACGTAAAAAAATTCTCGCGACTATGGCAGAAGCTTCGCAAAAAAATTGTTTCGAGCATTTACGGAGGATGAGCGCAAAGAGCGACTACGTTCCAGAAAAAATATTAAATATTTGCGGCATTGCACCACCTGTCGCACAATTCGCAAGTCGTTTGCTTTCGAATTAACTTAGAGGCATGCGGCTTCACAAGAGCGTGTGTTCCTCATTTCTCTTCTTAATTAATGACATATAAAACCTTTTAATCTCGGTTGCCAGTGCTCTGCCCACAACGTCAGGCTGGACATTTCATAATGAGAATCCTTAAAAAGAAGTGTCTTCGCCTGTTTCTCTTTCTTCCTAAAAAATTTAAAAAAAATTATAATGCGGCATGTTGTCCATACTCACGTCCAACATATCGCACGGTAAAATGAGGGTGGTACTCACAAATAGAATCTCTTGCAGGCTAGACTGAAGTTTTATTGCGCATTGACCAACACCGATCTGTGACGTAATAAGGATGCGGTGGCGCTTCTGTCGCCACGCTGGGCCAACTGGGGGTGAAAAGTATGCTTAGCGCTCATAAAAATACATGGAACCAAAGTATTTCAATACAGTTTTCTAATTTCATAGGGCACCTATGATTTCGTTATTTGGTGCAGAGCAACCATGAACTTCCTAGAACAGATGGTGGAAGTATGAAATCTCATTACTGGGGCGAAGTATTTTTAAAACACCGCGAAACGTATGGGGGTATGAGTCAATTGGATGGGCAACCCTAATGAACACATGTAAATACAACATACCGCAACATTTTTCTCGTTTCGCAGAGCATCAGAGGTAGTGACCGGTCGTTAACGTTGGCCAGCGCTTTGAAGATCTTCGGTGTGGAAACAGATTCGAAAAGCTTAGCACGTAAAATCACAAGGAAGAAAATAGCGCCTTGCAAGGTGGAAGCTAGCGCTCTTCCGCGAAAGGGTTCCGGCAGTAATAATAAGAGAGGAGAAGCCACGTGGGGGGGGGGGGGGGGGGGTACTGTCAGCAGCTACTGGGGTACTCCATGTGTGCCTCATTTCCTCCTGCTTCTGCCGGGCCCGGGCTGGCAAGTATCTTCATCCCGGCGGGGAGTGAAACCTTCCGATGCAATCTCCGCGCACAAGCACCTGACCTTCGAAAATACGCGTGAACGCAGCCTCACAGACGGGCGCAGGCGGGCGCCATGCTGATGTAGAGACTTTATCATTATTTTTTTTTTATCACACTACCCTATTTCGCCTTACTCTCCATTCAGTGCCCATTTCTTCATCCAAGCTCTTGTGTGTACCACGAAGCTTGTTGTTATTACGAAAACAATACTACTCGCCATTTCAAGCCTTCGCGTGACCCGGCCGCAGTTACGTTTGACCTTAAGCGGAGTGACGTCACACCAGTTTCTAGATATGGGTGACCAACTCGCTCCTCCATATCGCCCAGCCGCAGTTACGGCACGTCGTTGCTGCGCCGCTCACCTGCGGCGCTACTGTCGCTGTGACGTCACACCAGCTGCTATATATGCTGGCGGTGACTGTCTTAAAATAGATCATTCATCTCGTTGAGCTTGACGGAATCAATTTTGATGCCACAGTATTTATACAACGGAGAATCTTGCAAAATATCTACCCACGGCAGCAGTTGTTCACGTGATGCCTCCTCTGCTAAATAGACCGTTTTAGCAAACATAAGTTCAGGAATAAACCATACTTAAAGTCTCTTCCCTGTGTCACAAAATGTTCCAGCAATGGTGAAATCCTCTGCACTAATCGCATCATTAATGCTTATACATAGACTAAGCAGTTAGGCTAAACATTCAAGTCACACCAAATTTGAGTCCATGCGTAGCCAGGCAATTATTCATTTCGCAATTATCCAGGCTTAACCAAGTTGAGCCGCAGCCAATTAAATATTAACCTTGCTACTACTACCCTCAAGTAAAAAAAAAGTACTACTCTCACGACTCACACCGGTCATAGCGTTACAGGAGAATGCGCAGCTCAACACCATCGATGAACTAGTGCAGCAGCGCCGGGATGCTGGCAGACTCAAGGCCACTCTGTCACATTCCACGCAAGCACTGAGGGCGTATGCAACGTCACACATTATTCTTCAGCCACCTGCACCAGTTCTCCCTCCCTGGAAATTTATACAGTTAGGAGACAACAAGCCAACTGACATCGGCAGACCAACGTCTGCCAACTCGGCATCGTTGCTTCGCCAGAAGTTTGAAGAGCAAGATACTCACCTGCCTCAAGATTCCATAGCAGTATACGTAGATGGAAGCCTGCAAGGCTGTGAAGCCAAAATGGCAATCTGCTGTCCACGGAGACCTAGCCTGACTAAGACAACTACGTTTCAGCTTTCGGAACCACTTACATCTTTCTGCGCTAAGCTCGTGGCAGTTCAAGAGGCACTCTGCTCCGTGGCTTCCATAACCATGCTCCCTACAGCACACGTTGTCATCCGCACTGACGCACTTCAAGCAGTACGTCTGCTCCGACGTGTCAGCCGCTGCCCTAAAATTTGCCAAGACATCCACCAGCTTGCGGCGCGCATCCCACAATCAATACGCATTGAGTGGGTCCCACGGGATCTGCTGCCATCCCAAAGTCAAACTGATTTAGGAACCCGCCTCATGAACCAAGACGCATCAATCCCACGGCTCCTCGAAGTGGACGACGCTACCCTCCTTTTGTCAAGAAAGGAGCACCTCCGGCGCCGCACACGTGCACTTATCTCTCCGTGTGCGATATCCCTTCCCCGCGGGCTCACCCGTGCAGAGGAGGTTGTGCTTAGGAGGATCCGAGTTGGTGTTTCCCTTAAACCAGCTGTCACTAGGACGTGGTGACACTTCCAACACTTATATCCTCGCCTAGGATGCCCTATCTGTAAAAACGAAGATGTCGAGGCCGACATCCACCACTTGCTGTGGGACTGCCCAGCACCCAAACCAGCACGAATTCGGCACCTGAGCATAGCTGGCCTTTCAGCAACCAATCCTGCCTCATACGTCACTTGGACGCAGGGACCTCATCATCGCTCACTTCTGGACTTCATAAAATCAGCCAACCTTTTTCCATTCATTTAATCATTCATTCAGCCTTCATCTCATATCCTACGGATGCCCTGAGGCAGTAAATATAGACTTAAAAAAAAGTAAAAAACGTCCAGCCCAGTCATCTATTCGTCCAAAACAGCGGCCCGTTGGCATGTACGAGTAAGAATGCTGGGCCAAAATAACAAAACACTCCAAACTGTAAATATTGTGAGCCCTCCACAGATCTTTTTTTTTCGAAGAGTTTGCCACGAGGCATAAGTTGAGAAAGGGGGAATGGGATGCAGGAGATGGATGGAGGTGGGACGCAGGCCCACCTTCATGATTATCCGTTGCCTAATGTGAGTCGTTGATGGACACGTCCACAAAAAGTGACGCACATCGCAGATGTCAGGTGGAGTGTCACAGTGAGGGCACCTGTCAGTCACTGGTAGATCTTTTTGCCGCCATCTATGTCCAACAAATGGGGTGAGAGCCGCCCCTGCCTGGATCCGGCGCACTGTCACCTCCTCCTGAAGAGTAAGGCTACGGGGGAGAGGGTGCGAACACGGAGGAATGGGAGCGCGTGTTTGCTGGCGCAAAACTTGCGAATTGGAAAAGTGGGACAGGAACGGATCTGGGGGAAGAGGGGAAGGCGGTGGATCGCCTGATATGTTTATAGGCGTCATAGCATCCGCTTGAATATTAAGTGGATCGCGAGCATGGCCGCGAATCCAGTGTATGCGCACAAGACATGGGTACTTTGAACAGAGCAAATGTATGGACTGTGTTATTTGGAATGTGCGTTGAACGGCCTTAAGCTGTTTAAGGGCAGTGAGAGAGTCTGTGTAAAGATGAACTGCATTAATAGGAACTGGTGAAAGGGAATGTATGGCATTGTAAATTGCTTGAAGTTCCAGTGCCAGAGGGGTGCACGTATCTGCGGTATATGTCACGTGAGTGTTGAGATGCGGATGAGAGGGAATATACACAGAAGTAACTCCTCGCTGTGCAGTATGTGATGCATCGGTATATAATATGCACCCTTCAGGCGGATGTGCGGATGATACCTACAGGGAAGCAGTAGGGAGATTGTCCGTGAGCTGGCAGTACGACCATGGAGGTAGTGTCTTTAAATGAGGTAGTTGTAAAGACTGTTTGCGAGCTCTGTTTGCCATCCGCTGATCAAAGAGTTCAGTGAGCGTATTTAGCTGGGCATACTCCTGAAGTACTCGTATGGGTGTTAGGTGGGGTAGATATGTTATTGCACGCATAGCCTCACGCTTGATGGCATCAAGGGAGTCCCACTGTCTGCGGGTAAGACGTTGAAACTGTGCCTGGTAGATTATACGCGGCTGGAGGACAGAGCGAACAAGCTGGTGGGCCGTGTGAGCACTCGCGCCGCCAGAGCGCATAGCTATGCGACGAATGAGACCTAGAGTAGCGTGAGCGGTCTTACGGATGGCTGTCAACCACGGGGTGCCAGTCCCAGAGGAATGAAGAAGACCAAGAATGCGAACGGTTTGTACCTGAGGAATTGTGGTATTGTCTATCATAAAATTTATAGTGGGAGCTTTCCGTAATCCAGCTTTATTTCCAATGCGAATGAAACAGGATTTTGTGTGCGAAAGAGTTAGACCCAAAGGAGGGAGGCGAAATGTCAATACATCCAGTGCATGCTGGAGGGCCGCCGATGGACAGACGTATCTGGGTGACAGCACCATAAGGTTATATCATCGACATACGCAAGCACGCATATAGAAGGGATGGGCTCTAGGGCTCGAACAAGTGGAATGAAGGTCACATTAAATCATCTAGGGGCGAGAACGAAGCCCTGGGGCACTCCTCTGTTTCAGGGGAAGTGACCAAAGGGCTTTCCATGGACACGCACACTGAATGTTCTATTTGTTAGAAAGGCGTGAATGGCGAGGAGAAACCTGTTAGGAAGACCAAGAGTTTGCAGGGACGCGAGAATGGCTGAGTGAAGGATGTTATCATATGCCTTTGTTTTATCTGTAGCGATCACAGTTCTAACAAGATGACTGTGCGGAGAATGGTGAAGCACATCAGCAGCCAAATTAGCAAGACCGTCCTTCGTTCCTATTCGCGGACGGAAGCCAATTTGGGATTCTGGATAACAATCATGGGATTCCATCCACCACGATAAGCGAGTGGCGAGAATGATTTCGTAAAACTTGCAGATTGTTGGCATCAGGGAAATTGGACGAAGGGCCGAGAGAGATACTGGAGGATGACCTGACTTCGGTATTGGAACAACAATAGAATGCTTCCACTCGTTCGGCATGACAGCAGAATGCCACACGTCATTGAATGCATCAAGCAGGGCCTGCAAAGCAGTCCCTTTCAAGTTGCGGAATAAGGAGTTAGGTATGCCGTCGTGTCCACGAGCAGAGTTAGATTTGAGGCGTTCAATGGAGGCCAGCAGCTCTCTCATGGTTAGGTCAGAAGTAATCGCATCGGGGGTTCGGTAATCAGTAAGCAAGGTGAAGAAGTTGAGGTGGAATCATAGTGGGGAAATACCTGTCTGGCCGCCTGTTTTGCAAATGTGTCCTCATCTACATTCATCGCAAGCCGAATGCTCTCTGTGTAACCAGAAACTTGACAAGAGCGCTCCATGGCGTGAAACACTCTCCAAAGTTGTCGATTACTCTGCTTGGAGGACAGGCGCTCACACCATGAAGCCAAACGTTGCCTTCCTAGACGCTTTTAATACCGTCTCGCACGCGCGGTAGCCCGGTGAAGAGCGGGGATAGCCGATGGGTCATCGGGGTTACGAGCAGCATAATGATCTGCCTGGCGACGCAGAGCCCAAAGATTCAGGAGGTGGATGTCCGGGTTTAGCTCGTCTTCATTTACAGTGGTGGTAATCGCGTGGGACGCAAGAACAGCTGAGAGAATAGACAATGCTGATGACGGGGTCTTTCAATTGTACATACCATAATCTTCTTCTTTCTCTTGTACATATCATCATCATCGTCCTGCGGCGACGGCTCCGGCGCGCGCTTGGGTTTTCTCCATCAGATTAAACGGTGACACGGCATACCTTCCCTTCCCTTCTCGTCCTTGCCGTCTGGACCTGGCCGTCTTTCACAAGTGGTGGAGGCAAAATTCGATCCCCTTGCTGCCTTGTGTCCTGCCTCTTCCCGGAGCTTACATCCGGTCGCCGCTTAACGACTACCATCGTCATGTCAACCGAGAGCAGTCCCGACCCGGCCGGACCCTCTACGTCAGCTACACCGCCGCCTCCGATGGTTCCCACATGACAACGCGACCCGCCGCTGTTTGCTGGTCGTCGCGACGAAGACGTAGATGACTGGCTTTACACTTATGAACGCTGCAGTGCCTACAACCGGTGGGCTGATGCTTTGAAATTTCTGAACGTATCTTTCTACCTTATTGATGTCGCCAGAAATTGGTGTATTAACTGCGAGCCCCGCACCACAAACTGGCCCACCTTCAAGCAGCAGTTCCAACAGTACTTCGCCGGCCCCGTTGTTCGGACGGAGATCGCCAGGAAAAAGCTCGCTACCCGCCGTCAATGTCCCGATGAGTCCTATGCGTCATACATAGAGGCCGTGCTGGCACTCTGTCGGCGTATCAGTCAAACCATGCCGGAATCTGAACGTGTACACCATGTCTTGAAAGGAATCAATTCAATGGCTTATAACACCCTAGTTGCCCAGAATCCGTCAAGTGTGGATTCCATTATAACGACCTGCCAACACCTCGACCAGCTACAGTCCTCCCGATTGCAGCCCGGCTTCACTACTGCCCCGACCTCTACTGACCTCGATCTACGAGCCACGATTCGAGCAATAATCCGCGAGGAGTTCCAAGCTCTCAGCCCTTTCTTCCGGCACAGGGTGCGATAATTCGGCTCCTCCTTCTAACGACGTCGGCCTCCGCCACATCATTAAAGAAGAGTTGGCCACTATCAACCACCCTGTCACAACTGATCCTCCTGCACCTCTCCCAGCACCGACTTACGCTCACGTCGCTCCATCCCTTCCTCCTTTTATTCCTTCACCCCAAGCACCTCCCTACAACCACATCAACGCCATGACAACGGCTCAACCAACGCCACCCTATTACGCATCTTGGCGCCCCTTTCGCCCAGTGTGCTATTATTGTGGAATTCGAGCACATATATCTCGCTTTTGTCGCCGACGCATTCAGAACGAGCGACGGGGTTATCACGCCTTATAAAGTGACATACCTGCATATTATCAGCGACGACCAATTCCAAGCCAACCTCGTCGATTCTCTCCACCGCCGGTATCCTCGTCTGAACCAAGTGGCGCTCATGTATCCCGATGCCGGTCTTCTTCCCCACACCGCCACTCTGTTTCGCCACTTCGACCAGCAACAACTGTTCCTGTCCGTAATTCGGAAGACTAGGCGATGTAGTTTCCGGAGCTGAAACTGCACTTTGCGAACTTAAAAAAAGTCCTCCTCATTGCCCGTATAATATGATTTCCGTTTTAGCTGAAGGATTACCGGTCGAAGCTTTGATTGACACAGGAGCTGCGCTTTCTGTTATTCATGCTTAGTTGTGCCACCGTTCGCGGAAAGTAACGACACCATATGATGGACCTGAACTTCGTGGAGCAAATGGCGTCCCTCTGCACTCTTCAGCAAAGTGTACAGTTCGAGTTGTTATAGGCGGCGTCCGCCACCATGTGCAGTTTGCTGTGTTTCACCGTGTGCGCATTTGATGATTTTTGGATGGGATTTTTTGTCAACCACTTCAGCGTTAATTTCTTGTGGCAACAGTGTTATCCATATGACAGACAGTGATTTTTCATCTGACATTTCTGCACGGCATCATTCCCTCATTGCCGCGCTGATAATGTATTGCCTCCATAGTGCGAAATAGTTATTACCGTTTTTTCTGAACACATCAGTGACGGGGATGTACTCATCGCACAATCTCATCGTCATCTTGCACGTGGAATCACCTTCCCATCAAGTCTTGTACGATTCCGCTGCAGCTCAGCGATAGCAGCTGCCATGAAGACTTCCCGTGAATCCATCGTGCTGACTAAAGGAACTTCCCTGCCATGCATAGTGGATGCTCACCCTATATCCATTATGGTGCTCACTGCCCCGCTACCTCCGCAACGAGATTCATCGCAAGTCTCTCTTTCCATGCTGTCCAAGACAATCAATCCGAACCTCATGCCGCACCGACGTCAAGAATTGCTGCAATTGCTTCAAGCCCACCAAGCCATTTTTGATGCCACTTCCCCACCACTTGGACGGACTAGTGTTGCACATCGCCGCATCCTTGCGCATCGTAGCGATATTATTATTAAACGCTCTTTCTCTCTGTCCGGTTTCGGAATCAATCTGCTGTTTTTCTTCACAATGCATTTCCACCTCTGACCACAGCCGATCATGCGCTTCCACCGACGCATATCACTGCAGTTTCTTTTGGCGGCTCTGAGAACAAGCACGTTCTCCGCTCACAGCAATTAGCTGATTCCTACTGTCGGCCCATCATCGACCGCCTTGTCGGCGCTTCGAGCCCACCCAACGCTAGGCTCCGCCGACAGCTTCGCAATTTCAAGCTTGAAGATGGCATACTACGCCGCTACGTGTATTATCCTGATGGAACTCGCTGGCTCCCAGTCATACCACGTGTTCTTCGCCCACGTATACTAGCGGCGTTCCACGATGACGCTACTGCAGGTCACCTTGGTTTTAACAAAACATACGACCGCGTGAAAAGACGATTTTTTTGGCCTGGCCTGTCTACCACTGTAGCTAAATAAGTTGCTTCCTGCCACCTGTGCCAACGTCGCAAGCGGCAGACTTCCCCCGCTGGTCTCCTACAGCCCCTTCCCTGTCCCGCCAAACCATTCGACGTAGTCGGCATCAACTTATATGGTCCCCTACCGCTCTCCAGTGGGGGTAACCATTAGATTATAACAGCTGTCGACCACCTTACACACTCTGCTGAGACGGCCCCTGTACCGACTGATTCTGCTGAAGAGGTAGCTAATTTCTTTTTGCGGTCAGTTGTATTGCGTCATGGCGCTCCTCGGGTGCTTCTGACCGCGGGACGGCCTTCTTATCGACAGTCCTATTGGAAGTTCTTCGTGCATCACCCACCCTCCATAAGACAACCTCAAACTACCATACCCAGACTAACGGTCTGACTGAGCGATTTCACCTCACCCTATCGGATATGATATCTATGTACATCACACCGGATCATCGAAATTGAGATACTGTCCCACCAATCGTCACATTCGCCTATAATACTGCAGCACAGTAGCCCGCTGTCTGTTCGTGCAGTGACAGGATTTATTCGCTGTGTTTAACTGATTATTCGCCTTGGGCCGCTTTTGTCGCTGAACAAGAACCTTTTGTAGGGCTCACCCTGGCTCGGTCCTAGCTTCGTTGAAGGGCAGCTCGTCCCCAGTGGCCGCAGGCCACAGGGCCTCTTTCGAGCGAGGCCTAGCATGGCCGCCTCAAACGAAATCCACGGCCGGTCACCAAGCCCTGCAGACGCCTCTGATAGCCTAGCCATGGCGGGGAGCTCTGGCTCTCGGGACGGACCTCTACCACCTGGACAACTCAAGGCGCATCATCACGACGCTCATTCTTCCCTGAACTCTGAGCTGCGGGCTCTATCGGATGATGCACTTGCCGGTAACACAAAACAGTCTTCTCCGGACTCGGCGTCTGTTCTCCCGGACCGTATTGAACTCGGCAGTTCTGCGAAGGCCATGGCCCTCCACGAGGGTATATTAGCAACGGTCCTGAACCGACTGCACAAAGTACAGGCCACTGTTCGTGCAGAGCTTATCACGGCCGTCAGCGAGCTATGCCGAGAATTATCAAGGTTCTTCGCTGTTGCAGTTGGCGAGTGTGGACGTTCAGATGTCCTTTTCGCCACTTTACGCGAAAGAGACCGCGAAGTTGAGGCTCTCAAATCATTGGTTGCTGAGCAGCAAGTGCGGCTCATGGAGGCTGTGGAAGATTTGCGGGCCCTCCGAAGTAGAACAGTGGCTCCTCGATCCTTTGCGTCCGTGGTGCGCGAGCAGCCTACTCAGGATACTTCGGATGCCGCCAGCTGCGTCCCTGTAACTCCGTCTGCTGGTCCTATTGACTCTTTGGGCACCTTGTCCTCTGTGATCCCCAGTCCTGACCACGTCACGTTTTTGTCACCCATCCAGCCCTCCGACTCTGCATGCCGTGATGTGGACACCGTGCTCAAGGCTAACATCGATCCTGAGGCTGAAGGCATCGGAGCAGTCACTTTGCGACGCACCCGGCGCGGGGTCACAGTCATTTCCAAGGATCGCTCAGACCTCGAACGCATTAAGGAGGCGATCAACCGTACTGAGGCGACCCGCACTTCGATAACTGATCGAGTGCCGCAGCAGAGAAATCCTTATGTGAAACTTGCCGTAGTGGACGCGAGCGTTAGCACGGACAACCTGATTGGTGCCCTAAACCGCCGGAACCCATCGCTGCAGCTGGACCCTGCCACTTGTAAGGTGCGTGTTCCGTATAAATAAAGAGGCGGAACTTATGCACATATTATTGAAGTGGACCCGGCTGCGTTTCGCCGCCTGATGGCAGCCAGAAGTGACATTGTAGGCTGGACGTAATCGCAGTCTTTGAGGAGTTGCACGTTCCACTTTGCACGCACTGCTCAGTGTATGGTCATGGGCTGAGCCGCTGCCCGCATGCGGCCGACCACTCAAAAGCTGTCTGCACACGCTGTGCTGGACCTCACCGCGTCACAGCTTGCAGTGTACGTGTGCGGGACTCCGCTGTTTGTTGCGCCGCATGCTGTGAAGCCGGACAAATTTCGAACCATCCTGCTGGCCACGGAACGTGCTCAGTATTAAAGGATATGGTAGCCCGTGTTCGCGCCCGAGCTAATTATGGCGGGACACCTTAAGCACAAACGACAGTCAAAAAGTGCAGTCCTCCCAAAAAGGGCAAGAGGGGCGTATTTGAAGAGCTCTTTCATGACGCCCTCAAGATTGTGAAGCCACGTGAGAACTGTTTACTAATTATGGGTGATTTCAACGCGTTCCATCCTTCATGGGGCTACAAAACCGAAACTCCCAAAGGCCGTAAGTTGGCCCTAGCTATTGCCCGCACCCAACTTACTCTTTTGACTGAAACCGACCATCCCATCCCTAGCTATTGCCCGCACCCAACTGACTCTTTTGACTGAAACCGACCATCCCACCCGTATGGGCAACAGCGTGAACCGGGACACTAGCCCGTACCTGACACTAGTTCGCACGCAACGTCCGTGCACGGGGACCAACCTAGAAGAGTCTCTGGGCAGTGACCATTTTATCCTTGAGACGGCGATGCAAGTGCGAGTGGGCCGCGTGTCTGGTCATCAGCTGCGCCTCACGAACTGGGACGCCTTCCGAAAACAGACTTGCTTTGAAAGAAGGCGAGCGACTCTCTTTGGCTGAATGGGTGAGACAGCTTCAGATGGATTTAAAGAACGCCACCTCCGTAGTGGAGGCCACAGAAAAGGCACCTGAGATCGACCCGCACCTCCTCCATCTGTGGGAAGCTCGAAGAGGACTTGTCCGAAGATGGCGGAAGCAGCGACACAATCGCAAGCTACGAAAACGTATAGCGGAACTTACAATTGCGGCAGAACGCTATGCGGAACAGCTCACGAGTTCCAACTGGCACAGGCTCTGCAAAAGGCTGCAGGGAACACTCGGAACGGCCAAAAGATGGTTACTCCTCCGAGGCCTTCTCGACCCATCCAAGACCAGAGAGGAAACCTCTAAATTGGTTGCCAAACTCCTCCATAAGAAAGCGAAAGATAGAACTGCATGCCCTGGAGGAGAGCTATATACTGACGGGTCCCAGACCGCAATATAGAGACTACCCCCATCAAAATGAGTATTCACCCGTGAACGAGGACATCACGGAATCAGAGGTTCGAGCAGTACTCTCGAGCCTGAGAAGGAGCACTGCCCCTGGGGCGGACGGTATTACATATAGCATGCTCTAGAACCTTGACGACGAATCAATAACTGCCTTGACCAGTTATTAAAATGACGTATGGAAGACCGGTACACTCCCGCAAGAATGGCGTCATGCTGACATAAATTTAATTCCGAAACCAGGCAAGCAGCTCGCCCTACAGAATCTTGGACCCATATCCTTGACGTCGTGTGTTGGGAAACTGATGGAGCATGTAGTGCTCCGGCGGCTGCACTCACACTTGGAAACCAACATCTTCTTCCCTGACACCATGTTCGGGTTCCGGCCGCATCTCTCTACTCAGGATGTTCACCTTCAGCTTAAAGAGGAAGTGATAGATCATCCCGGCAGGACCCAGGCCCGTGCTGTCCTGGCCCTAGCCCTGAAGGGGGCCTTTGACAATGTGTAGCACGATGCCATCTTGGAGGGCCTAGCGAGTGCACATTGTGGTCAACGACCTTATGATTACGTTAGGGCTTTCCTCATGGATCGAACTGCTACCCTGGGTATCGGAGACGTACGCTCTGAACCGATACGTCTCACTGACCGAGGCACCCCACAGGGTTCGGTGTTGTCGCCCACATTGTTCAACGTGGCGATGGCAGGACCTCCTCCGCTGCTGTCAAGAATTCCTGATCTGCATCATGCGCTCTATGCTGACGACATCACGTTACGGATCACCAAAGGCTCTGACGGCCACATCGAAGACAGCCTTCAAGAAGCAACTGAGACGACACAGCTATACGAAACTGAGCGCGGGCTTACATGCGCGCCTGAGAAATCAGAACTGCTTGTGATTCGTCTACGAGCGAGGACCCAAGTAGTCGGCCGGGAAATCGACTTGCATCTCGTAGGAATTCCCATCCTTAGTGGGTCGACTAAGGATACTGGGCCTGTATCTGCAGAGCAACGGCAGAACGACCTACAATATACAGCTGCTGAAGAAGCAATTCGTGCAGGTGGCGCACTTGATCCGCCGTATTTCCAGCAGACGTGGGGTGTTCAAGGAATGGGATACCATGCGAATCGTGCATGCGCTATTAATCAGCCGTATGCGTTTCACGCCCCTTATCACAAGTTCAATCGAACTGAACTCAATCATCTGAACATCTTTCTACGATCGGCAGAAAAGACAGCCCTTGGACTTCCCCCGTACACCTCGACGCATCGCCCGCTTCAGCTTGGCCTCCACAACACCACAGAAGAGCTGATAGAAGCCCAAAGGAATGGCCAACTCACGCGCCTTCGGGACACTAGAGTGGGCCTGGCTGTTCTCCGTAGACTAGGCTACCCGGAGCCGACAACACCGCTGCAACATAGGTACCACGCCATCTCGCCCAAACTGGCATCTAAGATTAGGGTCGCACCAGTCCCAAGGAATATGGACCCCGCCCTCCCACTGGTCGTAGGACCGCTAGAGTCAAGGCACTCCTGCGCTAGTACAGAGGGGTCCAAACTGTTTTATATGTCGACGCTGCGAGATATCCACCGGGCACAGACGCTATGGCACTAGCTGTTACGGACGCCAACGGCTCAATTAAGATTACGGGCTCCGTTCGTGGTAGGAACTCGAGCACGACGGCTGAGGAGACTGCCATAGCGGTTGCACTCGCCTTCATACACCACATGGACACATGTTACAAACATCCCACCAGTCCCACATACACAATAATCACAGATTCACAAGCTGCGGGTCGCGCCTTCGCGAAGAATACATTATCTTTCGAGGCTTCACGCGTGCTCTCACCTATAAACTATGATACCTTTCCCATTGTTAAAATTGTTTGGACTCCTGGTCACTCCTCCCTTCCTGGCAACGAGAGTGTGCACGCGCTCGCCCGAGCAGCAACCTTCCGAGCGCTGCAGCGAAGGAAGCGGAGGGGGAAGTAGACACAGGGGATGCCAGCACAGTTCTACAGTCTTACACCTACATTACACTATATTACCGTACACAAAGAAGAACTCTGCCACCGCCGCACCCAACACTCACCAAGGCCGAAGCTGCGGCATGGCGACTACTGCAGACCCACACGTATACAAATTTCTACCACAAACATTTGTTCTTCCCCGCCCGCTACCCAGATAAACGCCCACCTGCCAACAACACCGACGCACACTATATCATTCTGTTTGGGCCTGCCTAAAACCACCCGGCGGCATTCCACCTGTACCTCACCCCACCCTCTCATCTTGCGAAGATGCCTTGTCCCACACGAAGCTGACCGAACAACGCCGGCTAAACGAGCGGGCCGAGAGGATTGCCGTGGCTAATAGGCACGGCAATCCTGATTCGTATTTATTCTTTCTGAGAACGTTTTATTCGCAACAACCCGCATGACCAGCGACAGCTGTTCTGGCGGGCCTGCAGGATTGAAGCGGCACATGGAGCCCTGGACTGAGGGCTCCACTTAGGAAGAAAAGGAAGTTTATATAATAAATGTTTTTCCTCCTCCTCCTCATTTTCGGTACACCTCATCATTACCAGCCCAGTTTTTATCCCGTGTGCCCAGATGCCGTCGTCTTGCCCGCCTCAACACAGAAGCGTGCTAGCAAGACCGCAAGAGTTGCTACGATTCGAAGCATCGCGTGGTCTCTTTTCGTCCTGGTAACGAAGTACTGCTCTATACACCACTGCGCACCTCTGGCCTTAGTGATAAATTTCAGCGCCGCTATCTTGGTCCCTACAAGGTAATCAACCAAACTTCCCCAGTAAACTACCAAGTCACACCTGTTGATCCCCCAGCTGACCGACGGCACCGTGGAACTGAAATTGTGCATGTATCTCGCTGGAAGCCGTTTGTGCGCCGCGGTACATCGGTTGGTTAGGAGCGGCCAGGCTGGCCGCTTCCGACCCCCCGGGCAGATTGTGTGAGCTCTCCACGGATCTTCTTCCATTTGTACATACCATGATCTTCCTCTTGTAGATACCATCATCATCGTCCCGCGGCGCCGGCTCTGGCGCGCGCTTGGGTTTTCTCCGTCAGATTAAACGCTCACACGGCACACCTTTCCTTGCCTTCACGACCTTGCCGCCTGGACCTGGCCGTCTTTCACAATATTTACACAGAATGCATGCTTTTCGCTAACTGAGGTACCAAAAGCAACCAGCATCAATCATCCTACCATTTTTTTTCCTTGTGGATGAAATATACCTCTGTACTGTTTCCCAGAAAACGTATTGCACAGTGCATATGTGCGGATAAACTAGCTCGGAGACGGTGAAGCGCTGAACAATCAAGTTATTGTCTCGAATACATTTGCATTGCAACTTCGTTAAAGAACAAAAATGAGACTGAAACCGTTATGATGCAACTGGAAACTATCGTATGTTTTTTTTTAATAAATTCACCATATTAAAGCCAAAACACCTGAAAAAAGCAAGCCTAAATGCATTTGGAAATATATAAGATGCCGCAAAAGCATATTTTATACAGGAAAAAGGAATTCGCAGCATTGTAAATGGCTGCAAGAATGAAAACACCTCATCACAAAATGCAAGAATGTAGAATGAGCTACCACATGGAGCGAGGTAAGCCGATAGTTGAATCTTGCCACATGGCTGCCTATATTCATGTGAGGCAAAACCCGTGGACTCCTGGACTAGTAGGGGACCAACCTGGAAGACTTTTTTTTTATTAAATAAAGTTGTTTCCATCCATCCATCCATGAAGCTAGCCGCATATTTCGCACGTGCGTCACATGTGATTCCGATGCCATTGTTTTGCTTCTTGTACCAAGTAAAACTTCGTGCAATGCCGTTGAGCCAACCGGCTTCCATAAAAATATTAATTCTTGTAAATTTGGGTATTGCAAAGACGACGCTTCAGCTGTGTCGAAACAATTCATTATAGTAAATGACTTTTTTATGGTTTTGAGATATCGTCACCAGAAAGCAAGCGAATTTCCCAGGAAAGCATGCCGTTCTCTCAGAAATATTCGCATGCTTCTAATCAGACATCAGGCAAAAGCATCAGACTCTGTATCTTCCTGCCTCTCCTCGCGAAGAGGCAACGCTTCTTCAGCAGATTAAGCAGTTCGTAAAAGAAGAGGTGGCTGTCAGTTGTGTTTAGTACGGTCGTCGGCGAGCCACGCGAAGCCAGCGAGAGTGCAGTCATTGTAGTTCACGCTACAAAGCAAATACTGATGAAGAACTGAACCGATTTATACCGTACTTTCGCCCATCTAACGCGGTTGAACCGCAGTTGAAAACATGTTCATTTGTTACTTCGTCTGAATCGCAACGCCGCCACGCTGTCGGGATTGAGCCTTGGTGCTCCGGCACAGTAGTCGAGCATCTAACCCCTGCGTTACCGCGACGGTGCATCTTTCAGACCCTAAAATGCGGAATTTAAATGTCCCCCACAAACATCTGTCTTCGTCCGTGGATGATTTGAGTCCCTGCTCAAAAAGGCTAACAGCTACTAAGCCTTTTCTCCAAATTTGATCAGTGCATCTCTATATCATTTTCGTATAGTTAAACCCGGCTCGCAAAAATAATTTTATATAATTATACCTCTCATTGCGAATAAAAGGAGTACAAGCTGTGGGAAAAAAAATGGAGGACACGTTTACTTACCTAGAAAATTACTGCATTACTACTGCGCCATCATAAACCTCAGAATTATCTTGTGCACTCAAGGATATTTCGAGAAATGAACTGTGGCCACAGGCTTGTGGTGGTGAACAGCTGTGATGCGGCACGCATCTTTCTCTGCCTCTTCTTTTTTTTTTGGTGTCTATTTTTTCTTCTGTCTGCACGGGGCAGCGGAGGTGGCTCAGCTACAGAGCCAGTAGCAGGCCCGTGCATTTTCATTTCTTTCTTCCTACAGCCACAATAACAACAACATATCCGCAGAGGGGGTGAATGGGGGCTATTCCGGGCCGTGATGGGGCTGGGACAGGTAGGTCACAGCCGCTTGCGGCGGGGTCTAGCCTAACACTGAATTATAATCTGTTATAGACCGCCATTGCACCCGCACCGCTTCAGTGGCGGTGGACGACGGCTGTTGCGGCGCGCGTCTTTCTCTCCCTCTTTCGTTTTTCTTGTCTATTTTCTCTTCGGTCCCCACGAGGCAGCGAAGATGGCTCAGCTACAGAGCCAGTAGCGGGCCCGTGGATTTTCTTTTCTTTCTTCCTACAGCCACAACAACAACATATCCATTAATAATGTAAACAGCGTGAACACGAAGACAAAGGACAGGATAAAAGAAAACCACAGTATAAGCGCTGTGCTTGTACTGTGGCTTTCTTTTATCTTGTATCAACTCGCCCAAGAAAGTGTCTTGGTCAACAACATATCCGCTTCGAACACGATTCATCCATTTAATGAGTAATGTTCGTTTTGGTATGTGTGTATGTACACAATAAGTACTATTTGTGTGTATTATTAGAGCAAGGTTTAAGAAACCATAACACGAAAATCCGATTATACGCGTGTGGACCCCATGGTACGGGTGGCCGCCGAAGAAGTGCTACAGATACAGTGCCTTTCCCTTCCCGTGAACCAATTATTAGGGAGGAAGTATTTCGAAGCTCATAGTGAAATTATGGCAGTGGCTTACCTGGACTAAGCAAGGATTTACGTAGTGAGAGGTACTTTACCCTGGCTGAACTTGTTGTGCTCATGTATGTTTAGCAATGAGAGACATTGGGTATATAGATCTTTTATTTATTTTGCTTGACAGACAAAGACTGTGAAGAAGCATGCAGCGGTCTCAAATCTAGATTTGGTAGAGTGTCCAAACGGAAAGTTTCATACATTGAATAGCTCACCGGTGTCAAGTCCATTTGGTGCCACATTCCAGAAGAAATAAACCACACAACGCCAGACAAACACCCCCTGCATCTGTGGCAGGCCCGAAAGTCACGTTGGAAATCACAAAGGCATAACCGCACGCTGAAACTGAAAATTGCGCAACTTGATCAACGCATTGAGGATTACACCCTAAAACTATCTCACCAGCAATGGAAACAGGTGTGCGATAACATGCAAGCACAGTTAGGTCTTTCCCGCACTTGGAACTTCCTGCGGTACCTCCTAGAGCCAGCCAACTGCAAAGCTACCCAATTTGACAGTATGGCAAAGGTAATATACAAATGCCCGGGAACCGACGCAGACCTCCTACGAGATTTACAAACGTTATATATCAGCTCCCATCCCTCGACCACCCTTCCGACGTATGCTGCGCTTGCGAATCCCGAACTCTATGCCAACATCACGGAGGCCGAAGTACGACTATCCATGACGCAGCTTCGCGTAAACTCCGCCCCTGGAGCAGATGGTGTCACCAACAAATCTCTCCGAAACTTAGACGACATATACATCACAGCACTTACAGCTTTTATGAATGAATGTTGGGCGGAAGGCCGAATCCCGGAAGCATGGAAGCATGCGAAGGTCACATTCATACCTAAACCGGGTAAACGGCTATCCATTGAAAACCTAAGGCACATTTCTTTAACATCATGCATGGGAAAATTAATGAAGCATGTTTTCCTCAACCGACTCCACGCCTATGTTGAGGATAACCACATCATGAAAACCACTATGCTTGGCTTCCGTTCTCGCCTGTATGCGCAAGATGTGATGCTGCAACTTTCCCATCAAGTTATACAACCCCCAATTGGCTCAGGTACAAAGGCTATTTTAGGTCTAGATTTAGCCAAGGTGTTTGGCAATGTAGCACATGAGGCTATACTTACCAACCTCCACTCAATAAATCCCGGTCCTAGGACCTTCAAATACATTCGAGATTTTCATACGGGCCGAACGGCCGAACTAAATTTTGGAGCCATCAAATCTCGCACTATAACACTTGGCAGCCGCGGCACCCCACAGGGGTCCGTGCTGTCTCCCTTTCTCTTTAACTTCTCACTCTTACTACTACGAGACCAAGTCAATCGTATACCAAATCTGTCCCATACATTATACGCCGATCATATAACACTCTGGGTGTCATCCGGTAATGACGGAGAAATTGAAGAAACTTTGCAACTAGTTGCGGACACTTACGGAATGCGTAGATAATGCGAGCCTCTCCTGCTCCCCCACAAAATCTTAACTTCTTCTCAAGCGTGGCAAACCAGGCGCTGAGGGTTATCCCCAAATTCGGGTGTACGCTAAGGGACAACCTATACCAGAGGTATCGTCTATACGGATCCTTGCAATTAACATCCAGAACAACGGCCGAAACGCGTAGTACCTCAATCTCCTCAAAGGCACTGTCTCTCAGACAGTGCGCCTTATACGTCGAATCGCCAACCGATACCCGGGCATAAAAGAAACAGATCTCCTCCGTCTGGTCCAGGCATTCGTCATTAGTAGAATTACTTACACGCTACCCTACCTTAACCTGAGCGCAGCAGAAACACATCGCGTCGATTCCGTAATCAGACAGGCGTTCAAGTCCGCACTCGGCCTCCCCATAAATACCCCAACTGAGCGCTTCACCGGGATGGGAGTACACAACTCTCAGTGTGCTAGTAGAGGCCCACCTCACTTCTCAGTACGAACGGTTAACCCACACACCGCCAGGACGCTTTATTCTTAACACCCTCTCAATTGGTTACCCAGCAGCAAGGCAGGACAAAATATTCCTGCCCAAGAACCTGCGAGGTCAACTGAAGATTCCACCTCTCCCGAAAAATATGCACCCTGAATTTCATTCAGACAGGCGAGTACAGAGAGCCAAAAACCTACACAAGCAATACCACTCCAAACAAGACACTATCTATGTCGATGAAGCCGAATATGCGCACCGCAGTGCCTTCACGATTGTGGCTGTAAATTTCCAAGGTCAACTGCTCAGGGCCGGCTCAGTCGTTACAAATGACCCGGAGGAAGCGGCAAGCGCCCTTGCGGTAAGCTCGACCTCAGCCCTACATATTATTAACGACTTGAAAACCGCAATAAGAAACTACAGCAAAGGCAGAATATCCCCTCTATCGCTAAAATTGCTGCTTGCCTCTCAGACGACAAACCGTCCCATTCAGCTGATCTGGACAGCAGCACATTCCTGCCTTCCGGGAAATGAGGCTGCCCACAATTTCGCCCGAGGACTCCTCAGCCGGGAAGTGGGACAACCCTCAGGAGGTCGGCGAGAGACGGTATGGCTTCACATCAAGAAATTACCCAATACTTTCAACAAACACGAAGCTTATACCTTCCGGGACACAAATCGCTCTCGAAGGTGCAGGAGATCACCTGGCGAAAATTACAGACACATTCCTTCCCAAATCCTGTCACCTACGCCCATGCATATCCTGCATTATACACCCCATATTGTAAATTATGCCAACAGACGGCCAGCCTAGAGCACATACTGTGGGCCTGTCCACGAGATAGCCCTCCGCGGGATCTGCAGCTCTCCACATGCGAGCAGTGGGAGGCCTATATGCTCAGCTCTGACCCGCAAATCCAACTCCGGGTAATCGAGCCTGCAACCCAGGTCGCCAGAGCCCAAGGACTCCTGGCCACCTAGAGCGGTCGACCCTGCTGCCTGACTTCTTCCTCGCGAAATAAATGTTTATCCTCCTCCTCTCGCACACACTATACATGTGTCCTAGCGGA
>JAJIZL010029996.1:87902-98460 GCA_023969395.1 Amblyomma maculatum | reverse complement strand
ACACACACACGCACACACACACACACACACACACACACACACACACACACACACCGGATATATACGCAATCCTATCATACCTCTCTCGTCATCGCCATCAATCGCTTCCGCTATAGCATTGGGTATGGAAAGAAGAGTGGCTAGTGGTAACGGAGGAGACCCATTGCTGTTTGCACCGCTGGTTGTCAGGAATCGTCCTCATGCGAGTAAATAAAGCTCAATTTTTAAGCGTTTGATGGTGCTGCCTTGTCTGAGAGTTCTTTGTGGCGGTGAAGAATGGATGGCAACATGGGGCTATCTGCCACATCTCGGGTTCAAGATAACCGAGGTTTTTGACATTAATAGCAATAATAGCATTCTTTCTACACTGGAAACTTCTTTAGCGTTGTCTTCAGAACCGTTCCGTGAAAGGGAGAAACAGGGCTTGACGTAACTTGCAGCGCGAAGCAAGATCAGGCGACTCTTCCTTTAACAACTTCCTTTATGCCTCGAGGCAATAAACAACGTTATTAAATAAAAGTGATGTCAAGGTGAGCTTCTATAATATTTTACCTCATCATGGCTGGGAATTAGTTGTTATAAAGAACAATAGCCAGGAAATCTTATTACAGGAGTAGATGTTGATAAGCGCGCCAGTGATGTAGATTAGAAACACAGTGGCCTTAAGACTGGGTCTTACGGTGTGCCTAACATTAGAGGGTCAGTAAATTGAAAACCATCTACAGGGCCATATATTGCGAAAGATTACAAGAACTTCTTAGGCCAATTTAATCCGCTATAGCCAGTGCTAATACTGCCGAGCTTGTAAAGGAGTGAGTTGTGAGAGGCGGAATAATAACCTTCGAAAAAGGTACAATAGTTTGATCTATACTACAGGACCGGAATCAAGATGCGCAAAAGAGGTAATGAAACAGTGCACCGCACAGAAAAAATAAACAAAAAACAAGAACTTTGGGAGCCTGTGTTGTCTTTCCCTGAACAACGAATTGGGCTTGATGAAGCTAATACGCACTGAGCAAATGATATGCTCAAGAAGAGTACATCAAACGCTGTAAAATATGTTTCAGTATAAATGTCAACAGCTCGCGTCCGACCACATATCCGATGTAACTACAAAGAGAGACCTAAAACGCGATGTTGAACTTTGCGCTGAGCTCTACAAGACGTATACATTGCAGGAAGAGAACTCGGATTGCCAGAAAGATAGAGGTGAAAAGTAGGAATGGAAATCAAGCTTCATGCTTACGAGAACATGATGTTTTTTGCTCAGCTATAGGCCTCGGGGAAAACTTTTCGGGGTGACGTTTCCTGTACTTACCGCCCACAAGAAAATAATGGTCGCTCTTGCTCTTTCTTCATAAAGGCGCTGTCATACTGGCACCCAATGTGGACGGAAATATATAGTCTCAAATTGCTCTTTATGAATCAAGGCGCAAAGAGCACGAAGCAAAAAGAGCCAATTCAGTGGCCGCAAAAGAACAGAAAAAAAAAGAAGGGGGGGGGGGGGGATCACATGACGACACAGCACAGAAACTGTAAGTCCATTTCAGTGAATACAAGAGAGCATTCACGGAAAACTGGATAAGCGTCTCCCCCTTTCTTTTTCAATATATAACGGCTGTCTGAAAAGGGAGTTACGCATGCATTTTCGGGAAGTGGGTAGGTAAGAGGCAATCAATGGCAGAAAGCGGAAGAAAGGGAAACATAAGTCAGCGATTAAGTAGTGAAAACGGTGCCAGTAGAAAGAAAAATAATCCATCAAAAGCGTTAAACGCACTGGGCAGACGCATACAATATGCTATAGTCGGCAGTTATTTTTTGTTAGTTACTGCGCTCTGGGCCCGTTTATTTGAAAAGCAGTGTCATAATGCAGACTGTTTCTATCGAGGTGTGAACGATTTTGAATAAAATGAAGCGTGGCCAGGTGACACGTGTGAACCCTGAAGGAGTGATCACGGTATGGATAAACTGCAGACAAGGAGCAGAAGTCACAAAGCGACGGCTGATGGTGCATTTACTAAAGGAGCGTTAGTTAACTGCTCGGTGTGAGCGCGATATAAACTTTAAAATAAACATTTCTCTGCGCTGCTGAAAAAAAACATTGTACCTATCAATATGCTCACGGGAGTACCTTACGATATTCCGCAGTTGCCGCGCAATAAATGTGTCATGTCCATGAAAGTTTTGTAGTACCTGTTCTCACAGTCATTAATATTTTCGTGCCGAGTACAGATAACACCTCCCTTCGTTGCAAACTGTCTTCACCAAGAAAGCGTTAAGACTATCGTAGGAAGGAGATGGGGTACAAAAGTTTCAAATTATAAAACTAATTAACTAAGACCCACTAATTAACTTCTAAACAATTCGAAGTTGGATGGTTAGTGGAGATCGAAGCCGCAAACAGGACGATGATGTACCAGTTTTTGCAACAAAGAAAAACTCATATTCTAAAGTCTAGCAGCGCGAGGATTTTTTATCTTGATCAACAGAAAAGAAATGCTAGATTATAGGAACGAAAAGCTGCAATCGCAGTAGCTTGACGGGACTACATAACTGCAATAATTAAGCAGTTCAATAATGTTTTTAGTTAATTAAAGGATGACTACAGTAGTCTTGCAGCATATTGTGTTCGCCGCGGACGAGATTTTATTCCTGCAAATACTTTTTTTTTTCTAGTTTCAACTCTCTATATTTCTTAAAATTACTCAAACTCTTCCCTGAAACACAATGCATAAGAATTCGCAGTCGAACGTCATGGTATGCTAAGCCATCTCAGTGGGTACAGCGGCCATAAACAATTTTATTTTCAAGACGTGTCCTGAAATCCTGCAAAAACTTGCAGTGACCTAGACATGCCTTGTTTTAGAGCTGCTCAGAGGTATTATTAAAGACTAATACACGAACATCGGACAGATTCTAAAGACTGACGGCAAGTTTTTGATATGTTAAAATCTCCTCAGCAAATACTGTAATCTTGGATGACATGGAATTTGGCGAGTCATAGTAATCAAAATTAGAAAAAGCATGAGACCAAGTATTCATGCTTTTGTAACGTCAGGCGTGGCTTGCCATGGCATAGGGGAGCTAGAACCATAATTAACGGGGACTGAACGCGAGATGAGAGAAAAGCATAAACTCATGCAAGGACATAACGTAAACATTCAGATGGGTTAGCATGAAGCGCCGTATTTTGGAAGGACGTGTTGAAAAGCTTCAAGAAGTCAAGAAACACAGCATCGGGTTGTATGCCCGAGTCCACGGGAAAAAAAGAAAGAGTGGCTAAACGTTATAGAAGTCATTTAAGCCGAAAAAATCTAGTCTTTAAAAAATAGTATCGGGGCTCAAACTTGCTATACGTGGTTTGTAACAAACGTGCAGGTTCCAAGAAAAAGCCGCCAGCCTTTAAAGGAACTTTCTGGCACACAGACCTCTGTAGTCATATGGTGGTTGATTCTATACAGGTGGTGTGTGTGTGTGCATTCGGACCTGCTTGTATATGGACATGTATGATATCGAATCCTATAGAATTTTCCAACAGCTAGCGGAGGAAAGCTGAGTATAGCTGCTTCATGCTTATTCACAAATTGTCGATGATTTGATGTACTTTGCGCATTTATTTTTTTTCTCGGAACTCGCGTGTGACTGCCTAATTTTTTTTTTTTTTTTCGTTTTTAAACCGTCGCATGCTCCTATTTTCCGCTGAATAGCTTCCCCAACACACTTCCCTATAGCATAGAAGGACTATGTTTAATGTTTGCACTTGGAGGTGCAGCAGAGAGGGTGATGCTCATCTGAGCCTTTTCGCCCGTGTTTTCAGGTATGTTTAGATTTCTGCTTCATATATTGCATTGCTTTCTGCTTGTCTGCTGTCATGTTCCCTTTTCTTGGCATATTTGCGTGAATGTAAAGGCCTGAACTGAAAAATGCAATTCATTCATTCATTCATTCATTCATTCATTCATTCATTCATTCATTCATTCATTCATTCATTCATTCATTCATTCATTCATTCATTCGTTTCCATGTTCATTCACCTTTTCATTATTTGATGGATTGATTGAGTATTTCAATCGTTCGCTCGTAATACGTTCATTCATTCGTCGCTCGCTCGTGCCTTCATTTATTCGTCCTTTCGTTCTACGCTCTTTTACTAATTCGTTCGTTCATTCTTTCTTCCGTTCTTCGTACGTTGGATCGTGTTCCATGACGCTTTGTAGACGTGGGTGTTAGCATTAGGCTCTGAAGGAGTGACGGCAGGCGACGCGCAGTCTCGCGTCCTGTCTTTCTCTTTTAGCAGCACAGAACGGCAGGAAGACACGCACACCGCAGACCGCGCCAGCTGCACCTGGGCACAACATCTATCATCGCTGCCACCGCCGCCGCCCGACACCGTGCACTCACATTGCGCCTTCGACGTCTATACAGATGTGTCTATACATGGGGGCCATCGGTGACCGCTTATTTTCACCTTCCTGGGTTTAATAGAACACGCCATGGGTGCGCAAGCTTGAAACATCATTGAGATATCTTCTTGGACTCCTTTTGGGCATCAATTTGGGCACGTGTGCAGCGGCAGCACCGTTTCCCGCCGTAGCTCATAATATACTTAAAATGCAAACAAAAAAAGGTAACAAACAGAGTAATAGTCATCAGTACAAGTATGTGTATAGTTTAAACTCAATTTAACGAAACCGTATTTAACGAATCTTCGGATCCAATGCCTTGACAAGCTCGAAATAGCGAAACAAATTTTATGACATGTCTCGGTGTAACGAACAATTTTTCAAACACTGGAGGTAAAAAGTGTTCAATTTTGGTCTATCTTGTAGAGAACGCCCTAAAATGTATTGCACCTTCATTCCGCGTTTGCCAAACTGCGAAGTGCAGTTTAATGCGCGAAGCAGTTTAATGCAAGTGGGTTATCAGTGAAGGGATCAGCTCCAAATCACGTGTGCCAATAAATGTTTTTAACATCACTTCCTGATTAAGGTAACTGTTAATTGACCACATGATTACATGAATCTACCATAACTACTTTCTCCCGTAGTATTCTCCATGCAGATCGCCTGCCTAGATTCCTGCTTTACCTTCTGTTTTCCTGTATTTGCACGTGTTTTGCAGCTTTGCGTATACAATGTGTTTGAAAATTATGTAATGCTGCATGGTTTGCTTCACTCTGTTTTAACATTATCGGATTTCTTCACGCTTACTACCCCTTTGTTAATTGTGATATTATTTGGGCTCTCCTTTTCTTTGTTTTTCTTTTTATATGCTGATGTAGATATGGCCGCTTGTCAACCCTGTGCAAGGGAACCTTTTAATCGGATGGTGGTGGTGGTGATGCTTGTGATGGTGATGATTAGCGCGATCAAGTAACTGCAACACATCACTGAAGTGCTGTCGTCTGAAACATTGCGCATCCAGGCTGTGGAAGCCAGGCAGGAGTTTTGAAAAACACGAGAAAAAGTAGCTGCCAAGGTAGCACCAATAAGCAGTAACTCGATGCTTCCGTTCTCTATGCACGATTATAGGGCTTGAAGCTCGCCAGGACAACAATTGTGCCATTATATTCAGCCCTCTTCCCCTCTTACTTCTCAGGAATTTGTAATTAGGAACGCTAACTATAACTACCGTCCCTAAACCGCGGTGCAATTCATCCTGTCACATAATAGAGTGGGTTTTTCTGCATGATTTAGCTCCTATAGGGATGTCCCGTATACATGGCGGCTCAGTGTATTCCTATATTCTTTCTTTCATAGGAATTCAAAAATTGAAAAATCGGCTTATACTGAAACAACGGAAATTTAAACCCTTTTGGCTCCATCCCACCCTCCTCACCAAAGAAAAAACAAAGAATACGGTTTTTAAAGACATTACAGGTACAACATGTTTTTGCATTCGGCTTGATATTAGGACAAGTACAGGCTTTTCGTTATTCTATGAGAATAGAGGAGTCGCTGGAGAAAGATTTGATGTTGGGAAAGGTTGAGGGTCGCCGGAGAAGGGGCAGGCAGCGAACGCGATGGTTAGATGGCATCCTCGAGGCGCTGCAAATGAAGTTATGTGATGTTAGGAAGATAGTGAGAGACCGGAAAGCGTGGCGTGATATGGTTCATAGGGTCACGAAGAGTCGGACACGACTGAACTGAACTGATGCCACGTTTGATTTTTTTTTTTTTTTTTTTTTTTTACGAAGAAAAAACTGAAAAACATAAAAAATTCTCTTTCTTACAACGTTATAGGCCAAATTCGTTCAGCACGGTAATATCACCACCGTTCTACTAATACAGGCACACACGCACGCCGCGGTTGCTCAGTGGTTTGAGTGCTGGACTGCTGAGATCGATGGCACGGGTTTGATGCCGGCTGCAGACACTGGAGAGGCAGCGTTTCAAGAGAAACGAACCGCAAGGCACCAGTGTATACTGTGCGATGTCCGTACACGATCAATAGCCCGCCAGGAAGTCTTCGTTAACTACGGCGTCGTCCCGCAGAGCAGGTGTTATTTTATGATGTTAAAGCGCTGCGGGTTTAGAAAGGCGCGCGCGCGGCGTTTCTGAGACAAAATGCATGGGTGGTTGTGGGCTCCAGTGCGCGACATGACTGGAAAAATGTCTCCTTTTCCGAGAGAACGCAGTCGATGACAACACTATAGCTTATAGAAACCGATCTAGAGACAAATGGCAAACAGGATGCGTGTGCTAGCCGCATTTGTGCACAGGCCGTTTCCGCAGTCCACAGGCGTGAGCCTTGTCACTGCATGCTTGCGCTTTCTATTGTGGTTCTTTTGCGTATATGCGAGCGTGCGTAACTTCGTTTACTATCGGGGTAGCGTTACAGAAGCCTGAAGACAGATAAAAATACGGCATGGTTTGTCTTAAAATTCACCGGAGGATTGGCAGTGATGGATGGTGTCGCAGGGTCACGTGACATGACCGAGTCTTGAATAGCCGATGGAATGTGTAACGTCATAAGATGTCGTGACATGGCCATGCGAGGGGGGGGGGGGGGGGGGACTCAGCAGCTGTTGGCAGCTGATTCTGGAAGCGTGCAGAGGTGTCTGGGAGAGCTCCGCATGTCGCGATGGAATGGAGCTAAAATCAACGCCACGCGTGTGTCTACCGCAGTGGAAAAACTCCGTGCGAGACGAGGGCCGTTATGCGATATATATCGCTGAATATGCATGGGATACCTGTGGCTGCATAGGTTCACCACCTACGGCGAGAAGCTATGACGAAGGAAGGGGAGCAGGTCAAGCGGATTTTAGACTTAACAGGTGTCGCATTCGTATTGCGTGATATAATTAAATGCCTTCCAAACTTTTCTAAAGTAGCGCAATCTTTTTATTTGTTCTTTCTTATATACCGTTTAGCGTGTTAGCAACGATGTAAACGCTGTGGTGCACTTGCCACCCCGCTGTCACTCGTTTAGTCTTTGCTTGCGCAGAATATAGCACATGCACGATGTATACGAACAGCGTGAAGCCTGCTTTTGTCTTGCGGTCGATTCATAGCGATTGTGGATAATTTCTATTGCTTTTGCGTTGTCATAAGTGGTGGACAATACAGGATAAGTAACGATTAATGGGATCGTTACATGGACGTTAAAAACAGAACTGTTTTAAATGCCTCAAGAGATAGCAGAAAACTGTAAAGATGCGCGCGCACGTGGGCGGGCGAAGCCGAGGAGAGAGACTTGCGAAAAAAAGCAAGGGCTAATGAAAAAGAAATTTATTGTCAAGAATAGGAAGAAAAAAATGGCGGCACATTTAATTACATTTGGTGTTGATATTTCCAGAGAAACAAAGTTCGAAGTCCGCTCTACCTGCTTCTCTTTCGCGTCACTGCTGCTCGCCGTATACGCTAAGTCATACGCAGTCATCGATGCTCTTCCTCGTATATACTTTAGTGGTGGCCCTCTCGCTTACTGAGATTTCTCACCGCGGTAGACACAAAGGCGGCGTTGGTTCTGTTCCCATTCCAACCTGATATACCTGTCTCTGCACACAACCAAGCTGCCAACTGCTGTCGATCCAGCCGCCAACATGCCTGCCCATAACACGTGATCGGCGCACCTGCCATTTCGTACATGTCAGGTGGTGTCATGACGTCATACTTCTCTTCGACCGATCAGCTCTCGGCCATACCATGCGACATTGTGACGTCATAGATGTCCTTACTAGTCTCGAATTTCATAAATAACCACACCTTGTTTTGTTTTTTGTTGTTTTTTTTTTTCAGAGAAGGTTTTCATTTCTATCGAACTGATAGTGTTAACTGGATACAAGTGGCCGCGCAGCATTCATACACGCGCTAAAAGGAAAAGCATGACAAGAACAGGCAGATTTTAGGTGTTATATACGAAAACAATCACGCACCAAAAAAGAAGAAATCCAATTATTCTTTACAAAAAATTCAATAAGCATACATATCACATACAATAACTAAAGTAATCACGGAGAATGGTCATGAAACATTATTGTAAGTAGAAATATGCGATATCAAAGCATTCAATGTAACAAGAAAAAAAAAGTTAGGCATTGTGTATGGTCTCTGTCATTTGAAGTTCAATTAGACATTATCTGAAATACTTTTCCCCACTTGAAAAAACTTCAGCAACTAAACTTAAGCAAAAAAAAAAAAGTGTAACCTCCGTGGCCGCTGAGGTGCCGACTAGAATAACCACTGCAATCGGAGGATGTCATTGATGCCACATTCTGCAGACAGGAGATCGTAGACTTATATCATCAGCATTGATGGTGGTGGTGAAAATATTTATTGATTCCTGAGCCTTATGATTACAGCCTATACTGATGGGTCAGCTCGACATCGCATATAGGGTGGCCAGGATCTTGTGGCTCTCACCAGCTACTTTTGTGCTGCCGCTTCCGAGGTATACACCGCGATTTCAATTGTCGGTTAGTTACTATTCGGAGAGTGGCTGAAGCTCAGAGCAAATGTAGAGGGTATACGGTCAAAGCCTGCTCTGGTTGCCCCGTAAATGCATGGTGCATACAGAACAGAAAAGACTGAGGTGCAACGTGTGATATGAGCACGGTGAGCGGGAGGTAGAAGTGTACACGGGACTGTATCTGGGGCCGGGTCACCTGCTTGAGTTTAGAGATATTTGTGGGGAGGTTGTTCCCTACACAGGAGAGAAATCTGGTTAGAGGTAATCAAGCGTTCGCATACATTGCCTGGGTCTTGTAGCTGGCACTGTTCGGCTCGGTTCGGTTGGCGTGCGCTCAAGCAGTGTTGTAACTTGTGGGCGGCTTCATTCCGAAGGCTGCCCGAATGAGCAGGTATACCCAGAGGAGTTTACATGATCTGGTTCGGGGTTGAATAGAAATGAGAATTTTGAAACCAGAAGTGTGAATCCTGTCTCGTGGAAAATTCCGCATAGCTGTTTCTGAATCACTAAAGATTAGTGTGGCAGAGGTTGAGGGAATTTCCAAGGCAATTTCGGCTTCCTCTGCCTCTAAGGAGATGTGGCTTTAATCGAATCGGAAATTATGGAGTGAGTTGTGTTGGAAACCACGCTCAAGGGATTGATGTCTACTCGGCCCGCATCATATTGCCACGTGCCTATAGCGCCGCGCGACAGCCGTGTTTGGTGCCGACGACGACGAAGCGGTGGTTGGCACGAGCGGCGCGCTGGTGCTGGACTCTGTGATCGGAATTACAAGCCCACCTTATTCTCGGGTCCTCGGCTACGTGTACCTTCACGGCTCCCTGTGACTTCAGTCGTGACAATATGCATGCATGTTGTTGGGCTCGTTACTGATTGGATAACATGGTTGGGAAGCGGCATCTAAACTGTGTCACCTCTGCATAAGTCCCGGGCCTGCGCGCTTTTTTCTAATCATGCTAGTCGTACAGCCAGCAGCTAAACGACGTTGATATACCAAAAACAGTGATTTAGTGCTGCCAATAGTAACCATATTGAGAGTCGTGCAGCAATACGCAAACTGTGGTAATTACAATCGCGTGGCTAATCCTACCAGGCAAGATCGCCAATGGTAACAAGGGCAACGCTTCACCACATCTGCCGTACGGTTGTTTGGCGGTCCTAAAACGTCCTCATCGAAGATTAAAAATACGTAATGTTAATCTGAAAACGTTTTACACCGGCAGTGTAAAACGTTTTCAGATTAACATTACCAGTACTGTAGCCTAGTTTGGTGTACCACAGGAATAACCAATTTATCAAAACTGCATGTATTACAAAAAAGAGCAGTCCGGTATATCGCTGGTGTAACGTATTTCCATCCCACCAAAGTGCTTTTTCCAAGTATGATATACTTTCGGTGTTCCAGTTATTTGATTACAGACTTATATTGACTTATAAGTCTCACATAAAATCAAATAGCAGTTGTATAATTTCACTTGCAGACATAAAAGAAAATCCTGGAAGCAGACAAACTTGACATAAAGAAAAATACCCTGTTCCAGTACCTCGCACATACGCATATACACAGTCACTGCATTATACTGTACCCAAATTGTTGAATAAGCTACATTTTGCCGGACTTGATCCAGTTTGCGTGTCGAACCACGAT
>JAJIZL010029996.1:76576-87502 GCA_023969395.1 Amblyomma maculatum | reverse complement strand
TTTGCATCTTTGTGTACCATTGTTTTCTGTATCAGCAGTGCTTTCCCACTTCTTTCCTTGTATCTTTGTGCTGTATTTTATAACGTTCCTTCGTTCGTACAGAAGGAACAGTACAACGTTTTACCCGTTTTTATTTGTATAAACGTTTTTAGCTATAAACATGTGAAATGATTTTTTTTCCTGTCTGCTGCTCTGCCAACCTTGTAAGGGGGCCAAGACCCCGTCAAGCTGTTTTTACAGCTTTTAGTTCTGGCCCCTCCTTTTCTTGCTAAAAGGAAATAAACTTGATCTTGAACTTGAACATTTTTAATCTTCAACGAGGACGTGACGACTGCCATTATTATGGAGTTTTAGGACCGCCAAACAGCCGCAAGGCAGATGCGGTAATGCGTTGCCTTTGTCACTGTTGCTGATCTTCCCTGGTCGGATAAGCCACACGATTGTAATACCGCAGTCAATGAAACTGCTGTCGCCCGTTGGCTCCAGAGCCATCAAAATGGCATATGCAGTACCAGGTGACGCGGTTATGTCCACCGTGCATGAAGATGGAATGGGGACCCTGATAAACCCCGTACGCTATATGATATATCCGCTGCCCCAGCTAAGCGTACGAGGGTTACAATGAAACCGAGGCCTGCTGAGAGTCGCGTGGCATTGCCTCCCTTAACTGTCTCGCTCTCAAAACTGTATTCATTAGTGATTACTAACTATAGCTTACTTCTCAATTATTTGCTTTCGAGAATATTTTCAATACAGAAGTTGCGTAAGAAGCAGCTAACTGAAATGCTTTCCGGAAGCTACCTTTACGTGAATAGCTTTCTTTTTTTTTTTTTTTTTTTTGACCGGCTTTAGAAGATATTTCGTGCGACACCTTCACCAAAGCACCAAAGTGTGTGCTTCAGGGAATACAATCAGTTATTCTCTGAAGCGCATTCTCCCAAGATGCGGGTGCACAAGGCAAGAGATGCGCTGGCAGTTGGTCACTTGATAGATTTATTTTATTGTTAATAAATAAATGAAGCCGCGTAAATGGAACCATGGCTCAAACATTCCTCATAGCTGCTCTGCGACCTTTAGTTTGACATTTTGCTCCTTAATCCAATGATCGCTTAAGCAAAGAAACAAAAAAAAAAAAGACAAGAAGATCAAAACAAGTCAGCTAGTTATTCTTCATTCCCTAATTATGTGCAGAATAAAAAAAAAAAAGTAGTGAACACTAGGCCACGCGACACTCAACGGAACTCAGTTTATTAGCCTAGGCTAAGACATTCCTGTTTTTTTTTCAAAGCCTGGCTATATTTAGCTGGGACACCTGGTATCCATATATCGTGAAGGCCACTATCTATAACAGCAGAACGCCATATGTAAAAGTCAGGCAAAAGTACAGAACATGCTTTGCTTGCTCAGTGTCCCAGGCTATCTTCATCTGTACTATGCTCACTACGAACATGAACCAACTGGAGTGATATATAACACGTGCAACTCCGCCCTGCTCACATCATTCCAATAGCATTCGAGCCATGCCATGAGCTGAGTGATCGTTGTCGCTGGCGAAATTTACCCCTTCATGTGTGGCGAGGTTTGACAAATAATGTTCTCGTCCCGTCTCTCGCCATAGTGGGGACAGGACAGCGCAGCACAGATACCCAGTTCAGTCGCTTCGATAGCTGCCCCCTCCCCTGGAGCCGCAGTTGGAGTCCTAGGCAGAGAAAACAATTATAACGCGACGGTCCATTGGGGACAGCTAATATCAGCTGCTCATTGTCGAGAGGATACGTACGGGGAAACAGCTGCGCTCTTGTTTTCCAATTTGTCTGCTTTTCTTCTTTCATTTCGTCAAAATGCCGGCGGACGAACGATCCGACCCGCATTGCTGGAACGACGGCTGTAGCGGACGAAAAACAAACAAAAAAAAAAAAAAAAAAAAACGGCCGCGGTGGGCCCGAAGCCGGGATGCAACGGTAGAGCCGCCCCCGCTGTGGTGTGTGCGCGCCGGCGCGCGTTTTTGCGTGTGCAGTACAGCTGTGAGCGGCCCCGACGAAAAGCAAGAGATAAAAGAGTGAGAGAGCAGAAGCGGGAAAATGATTCCTCTTCATTGGATCGGATACGTTACACGATCGCGGTTTGGGGCAGCCTCCAATCCCACGAAACGTAGGCGGGTCGCCAACCCGTCGGCGTCGCTAAACAGGTTCCTGCCTTTATTTGATTCCATCCTCTCTGCCTTTCCTTTTCTTGGATATCTTCATATTCTGTTTGTTTTTGAATAGCGGTGGCGCAGTTTTATCGACGCTCACAGACAAGGAGCGCCATCCAGCGGTGCAAGCGAAAGACGATTCATTGCGCTGACGCCTAGCTGGCGCTCCGCGCTCGGCTAGCTGCTGAATTCGGGCTCGCTGCTGTCGTCCTGCTTTTCTGATAAATGATGGTGTCCATTGTCAGAGAACTAGCAAGTTTGGTTTTCATATTCTGTCTTCTTTACTGCGTCCCTTTACTACTACGCTAAACTTACGGGGAAAGTTCAAACAAATGCAGCGGCAAAAATCAAAAGCAAAGACGGCAGCAAGGAACTTGCAAAACCGTCCTAATTCAGCAGGTTTGATCTCGAGGGCAGCCACGACGACGTTCACTTGCTCCTTGTTTACGTGATCCACGGCATAAATGTTCAGGTGAAATGCTTATTGCGGAGAAAATTGAAATGATCAATATTAAATAATAGTAACTTTCGAGACTAGGAGTTCCAATTTTCCGACGTCCATCGAATGCACGCTGAACCGAGTGAGTTATTATTCATATTCTGAGTCTTGAGGAATAAAGAGAGAGATGGAGAGAGAGAACACATTGAAGCGGTGTAGGGCTCGTGCTGTCAGGACTTCTATAATGCATATGGGGTTCATGAAAGGCATTTCCCATTTCACCAGTGGCAGTGGTGATCGCTACTCATGCAGCTTATTCAAGGTCGACTCTGGTGTTACCTCAGCAGGCGCTGAAAGCTTCGTAAAAAGGAATTGAAACTCATACCAGTATTTAGAGGCTGCAAACGGGATTACAAGTGAATGCTGAAATCGTATTCACACGGGTCTGCACGTGGTTGCAGTTGTGTCAGTGGCGTACATAAGACTGAGTGAACGATTTAATCCCAACAGTTGCTGCATCTTTCATGCTTGTTATAATGCAGTCTAATGAGCTGAGGTTAGAACTGTTAGGAACTCTCCAACATTAACAATTTCGCACCATGGGACACTGCATACGGCGAATGAAACGGCTGCCTTAATGCCTTGGACTCAATACACCCAGTAAATGAAATAAACAATCTTAAGTAAATGCTGGCTTGAAAATAATTTCTATGCATTAGTTTTTCAAACAAGTGACGCTAACCGAGGAGAGCTACATGATGATAGTTGCGCCGTCTCAATATTCACCTTCACCGTAGCGGATATTTCCAGAACACAGACTTCTTCAAAAAGCTGAGCAAGCAACCACATCATTATCGCTTGGAAACTTATCCTCGAGAAAAAAGAAGTAATATCTCACCTGCTGTTGCAATTTTCGAAAGATATGTATATTTATCTCCATTTGCGGTTATTTAAATGAAGTGTTATCTAGCTGTTGTGATCGACCGCTTGTAAATTCCAGTTATTTGCGATAAAGGTGTGGCTTTGAGGATGCTAAACGCCACTGAGTATAATTACGGTATTTGCTCAGTGCATGTATGGTTTTTAGCTTAGATGTTTACCTCGGTTTGAGTGGCGTTCCAAGTCGTTAAAAAGGGTTTTGACTGCAAAGGTGGTGCAGATGCCGCACTTACAGTGATTCTTGACACTAGAAAAAAAGTTAAATAAAAAAGAAACAAGTGCCAGTGAAACGTGCACTTTAGCAGAAATTTTGTTGGCAACTATACACCAAGACGATGTGGTATACACTCGGAATAGTTATCAAGGTGATAACTTTAGCGCTAACGTACTCCGGTAAGGGATTTGTCGCAGTTCATACTTGCAAAAGACCAAAACAAAATACATGGCAATTGCAGCTGCGGGGAAGTCGAATAAGCTTAGCTGAGAGACGTGCGTTAGGTTTGTTTCGACAGTGAAGCATAAGTTTGTATTGGCTTAGTGATGAGGTGAGTACAGCATTCCTGGACATCGCATTTAATTGCGAGGCAACTGTTTAATATTGCAAGGTACTCTCATGAACATACTCATGCAAGGGCCTAACCTTCAGATATGTTGCAAAGCCTGGCATTTGAAGTTTGTTCCGCGCTCGCACCTATAGTAGTTATATATTGACTGCTCTAGAGAATAACTCTGGTACGTTTATGATAATAAATACCAAAAATATTACAGCCTTCCTGAAAGAGGATCGCGGATATATTGGTTGCAATCGTGCAGTTGTAAATATGGAAAAAATTGCGTAGGTAAACAATTTTTTGTTAAAAATGCTCTTGTCCGGTATTTCTGGATATAATTTACGGTGAACACCTTTTTTTTTTTTTTTTTCTTCATGCGGTGTTATGGAGCTAGTCACTTTTCCACACTTTACTGAGAGATACTGCTTCTAAAGGGCAGAATTGGAGCTGCTCATGAAATGCATAAGCTCTATGTTTCAAATAAGCTTGCCGGCAGAAGTTGATGCGAAGCTTGAATACGCATGGAGAACCACTCTCTTCTTCTGAGCCATCGGCCAGCCAGCCAGTTGTCAACGGCGCATTAGACGAACTGTAACGTGAAGTGAAAAGGTAGTTGACTCCTATGGACCATTTTACGACCCTCGGAGAAACCGGTTTGACTAGGCTGTTAAAAAGGGAGGGAGGGGGGGTTCGTCAACTTTTTCCTTTGCTACGAAAGCAGCCCAGCGCTCAATATGGCAGCGCCATTCACCCTTCCGTAAAATCGTCTACAGACCAAAGGAAATCGCTCCAATTACATCGTCATTCCCACATAACCTACAGTGTCCTCGCATCCATCTCTTTACTGTTCAGACTGCACACATCTAATTAAACCTCAGTACGGCATCGCCAATTAGTTTCAGGACGAAATCGGTTTTAATGCATGTTAGCGACGTGTGTATATACACGTTACATGGTTCGTGTAGATAGAAAGAGGTCCCCAAATGGGGGTGACAATACGAAAACTATTTAGCGTCCCGGCCAGGAGTAGTATATATATCTGCTCTTTGGCTATGAAATAGGTGAATCAGGCAATAATTGGCCACGTGTTGCTGACTCTAAGGGTTCTCTGCCTAGCGATGTGCGCGATCATTGTCTAGTGGCTGTGTATCTATTCATAGGCTTTCTTTACAGACTAATTATTAATTATCCATAGTGGCTTCATTCACGCTGAGTATCTTCTAAACAGGAAAATAACATTATTACGACGCAGCATGTTCTCGATGTCGTCGACGCGGTCAGTCAAGGCCGATACTTATAGGCCATGCAATGAGGTGCACTTGATGCCTTCATTCTCAACCTTCATTCTTGCTAAATGTGCAGCCACATTCAATCTTATCTAGCCTGATCTTGGAGTGATTTGAAATTTCTTCCTGGTCCGCTAAGGTGGAGTGAATGGATTTTAGTTAGTCAAGGATTTCTACCTGCCAATTTTGCAACTGCTTAGGACGTTAGCCAGTTAATCAGGTTAAATAGGAGGACCAGGATTCGATTTATTGACACTAGCGAACATTACCAACTTTAGCAACATGCGAGAAAGCGATGATACAAGCGCGTCTTCTAAAATCTTATTACGAGTTGATAGCTTTGTGTGAAACGGCGGCTTTTTACACTCCCCGTACAAGCTTTTTTTTTCTTCTTCTGAAATACTGGAAGTCAACCATCGGTTAATAGCAGCTGAAATTTTTTCCTTACACGTTGAATTAGTAGGACGTTCAGTGGCAGCATTTGAGATAATATGGAAGAACTGACTGATTGTTCTATCAGCGTCATCAAAGACTTTGACTACTGATCTGCCAACTTTGGGGATATGTTTAAGGAATAAATATGCGTTCATGTTTTTTCTTTTTTTTTTTTTGCCCAAACTGTTCCTAATAAAATTGACGCCGTTATAAATCTGTATAATATGGGTACAGTAATCATTTAAACTATCCTGAATAAAGTGTGATCCGTGAGCGCGCTTAAACCAGTGACAGAAAACACGCATCGAAATATTTAACACATTTTCGTAGCCTTGACTGTTTAAATCGTCTGAGTAGTCAAAATATGAAGAGTGCTTACTGTCTTTTCTGTTTTCCGATAGATTTCGAGATTTCAGCTCGTTTGGTAATAAGTCTCTAATGAGCAACGATGAGTGTTTGTTCTATTATAGCAATACATTTCTCAGTTTGTCACCATCGAAGGAGCGCATTCCTCGCTAAAGTTCATCAGAGCAGGCGTCCCGCAGCGAACCATTTTGGTAGGGTTTCTGTTCATTCTTTATATCAATGAGATAGCGCACATCGATGAAATGGCGCATCATATAATCTATGCCGATGACATGAGTATGTTCTTTTCAAGGGAATCATGTGCCAATTTAGGTAGTAGAGCGAATAGCCCACTGTCGGAAAATCACGTATGGGTTGTTTTATTACACCGCACATCACACGTCTAGTTGCCTCTATTTTCCTAAATAGCTTTGAAATCAAAGTATCAAACGCTTTAAGCTTTTGAGAGTGTACTTTTCGCAAAACATGGCAAGAGATGGTCACGTCACGTGAACCTCGTTAGCAATAAAATATTCAGGACGACCAGCATGCAGCCCAGTCACACTCCCCCTTTTGAGAACATACTGGATATAACCCTTTATTTGATTTTGCACTATATTATGCTTTTTATATGGTCACCAAAAACAACTGCAAAATTAACAAATTTGCCATTATGCTAAAAATGGTCTTGCGCCTAGGCCTGTATAGAATCCCATATCGCTCCAGACTGCAGATTTATTTAAGAAGCATCGGACCATTCAAGTTTCATTAATTGCCTTAACTGATCACAAACCGTGCCGTAAAACTCGGTTTATTAAATATAACGATGCCTCAAAAATCCTAGCAGGGATAGAAGAAATTTAACGCCCTTATTATATTGCGTGCCATCTTTACGAATGATGTGTTATAAAATGTAGAACCCAATACAGAAATCAAATGTTAAAATTTGGTATGCATACGCTTCTAAACCACTTAAAAAGGAAAGTAACACCGACATATCTGGTATATCTCCAAAAGAAATGAGTGCAGTGTTTTTATAATGATGTGACGCGGTGAATTCTTTTGTTTTTCTTTATGCCGGCTATAGAATTCTTTTTTTTTTTTTTTCGAATACGCGATGTATACGTACTCATCTTAGCCGCATGCTTTTATGCTACCTCGTGAGCTATAGGGGTCACGGCTCCTCGAGCTGTTCACACAGCTTTCACCTGTTCTCCTGGTAGCTCTTTCTTCCTGCGAAATCATACAGTCAATGTGTACATTTGTGGTATTCTGTGAAAATAATTGTCGGTACAATTTTATTTATACAGATTGACAGACCAAGTCGGTGGATATAGTGACGGCATGAAGAAATTTTATAACGTTGCCGCGCCACCACGAGCGTGCGTGTTAGTTCTGCGACCGAAGTATTCTGCGTGGTATTATGCCGGTTATTTTTAACCGGTCTATACCAAATAGTGAAATACCAAACTACTGGCAAGTTAGTAGAGTAACCACAGTATTTAGAGCAGGCAATTTCGTTCCAATTTCGAGCCACCCCCTCCCCCTTCCATTTTCTTAAAACATATTCTATAGAAGCCACTAGAGCATATAATATACTCAAAGATTATATCACAACTTAACCATGATTATATACGAATTCACAAAAGATCTTCAGTAAAGTATTGGTTCTTTTTTTTTTTTTTCTAAGAGACGTCATCTCGTGCCTCCACACGTGGACTCCTTGAACAGCAGGGGACCACCCTGGAAGACTTCTTGTTTTTGTCTAATAAAGTTGCTTTCATCATCCAGCCACCCATCAACTGACAATTTGATCCTTCTTTCACTGTTTAATTAGATTGCCTGCTTTCCTCGCGACGACTTACAATACAATGTTATTGGCATGGTGATTGCGTAACTACAAAAATCCTGTCTGGTGTCCTTCCGTATTCGGCACTGATACCTCTCCTTTTTATGATGTTTATTTATTTTATTTATTGATCGGCCCCTTCAAGGCCAGATGCATCGCTTGCAGATTTTGATTGCATTGCAAAACATTAAAAAATAAATACAGAAAATACACGAGATATACAAGTAAAATATTCGCATGATTACACAATGCTAGCTATAGCTTCGCGTAGTATATCATAATTAATGCCGACAATATATATACCTGCAGGAAGGTGGTTCTAGTCGCGTTTGGTACGCGGCAAGAATGAATTAACAATCTTCCTAACTCGAGTTAGAAAGATTGTTAATTCATTCTTTATGATATTAATATTATCTTGTATCCGCCTCCTTGCAAGTGCATGACTTCCTTCTTTCTCGGCCTATATTTACTAACAATGGCCAGTCTATGTTCCAACGCCATTTAAATCTCATATAAAACTTGGATTTTTACGTGGTCAAAACAACATACCTTTTCTAAACGCAAATTGATGCATCTATCAAGAAAGCACAGCTACCTCCACTATTCGTACTCATCGAATTCTACAGCACTCTTGGCAGCTGCATCATGCTGTTGTCTTAGTATCATTGCGAACAGTAAACTGACCTCACAGAACACACTGAAAAGCTTTCTAGAGACGCTTCCAAGTCATTTGGTTTCATTATAAGGTCTCTAGACTTTCATTCGTCTTAAACTCTAACTTGGGGATTTGGAATCCTTCTCAGACTTACCTAATCAATCAACTTGAAGCCATCAAAATCGCGCGGCTCGTTTAATCACATCACGTATGACAGACGGCGCAGTATAATTAATATCAAGACCTGCCTCACCATCCATGGCCCCTGGAACTTCAGCACAGAATTGCACAGCTTTGTTTCATAAATTCCATTATAACTTTCTACAGCTGAAAATTTGTCCTGCCTCCGCCGCTTCGTACTTCACGATGACTTAAATCTCTCGGTATGCAACACCTAGAGGTTTTCAGAAATACCTTAGTAGTGTTATACTAACCGGTACCACTGCATTATGGGAGGAGTTACCTGACTCCTTAGACATTGAAAGATACTCGGCAAAGTTCAGGCGCATATCAAGAACTAAACATTGCGTTTCAGTCATTTTCTTGCTCTTGTCACTTTTTTTTTTTTCGACACCCGATGATTATTATGCGGATATTTTGGTTTGCTTTCTTGAACTGTGGCATCCTGAATTGTTTGTGCTTGCTTAACACCGTAACTTTCCTCATACTATACGGTAGATTGGATGTTACGGAGAGGTCATATCGCCCTTATAATGCCTCAATCTATGGAAATTTCAGAGTGAACAAATGATGATGATAGAAATATGATGGTAAGTTTACAATTTCTACCTGCATGCTGCCAAGTCATATAGACACAGGTTACTGAAAATTGGTACTGAATAGCTGATAAGTCAGTAATGTAAACCGAATATTTTGTAAAACATAAGTGATCCGGAAGAAGCAGAAGGATGAGATTTTAGGCCTGTTGGCATAAAGTATCGGGATACTGAATGGAATAAGAAAAATTCAGAAAAGGAAGGATGCTAGTCAGACTCTTATATATTGGTTATTTTGTGGAAGAAGGCTTTCTCTTCATAACGACGGCGCAAGCTGCGTTGCTATTGTTTACTTTTGTATTACCTTTTTCTCCGCCACGGCTGAAAATCTTTTCTTCAGTTCGCATTACACATTGCACTTTTTGTTTTACAGGGGGAAACGGGATAATAACCGAAGAACACTGGCAAAGAAGAAAGTAACTGGAACATGTATACCACAACTCTAGACGTAAGAAAAGCTTTGTGCATAGTACACCGAATCCTGTGAGTGGTTCAAAGGCGCCTGCTTTGAAATACTGGCACCGTGTTGACCTCGGTAATACTTGCGATGAATTCGTTAGCTTACCAAGACTGAGCAGCGAATTCCGTTGTACGCATGAGTGCATGCATGCAGGGAGAGGGAACACTTGATCACGGACACATAACAAGCTCTAGCTTTCGTGTCCTCCCTGTTTTACACCGGGATGCTCTTGACTCACGCAGAACTTCACACTGATGAAAATAGAGCCCTCAGTGCGGGGAGAAAGACCCTTCTCTCTGCGTGTCCCAGGGATTCATCTTTCACAAACGAGGGACCGCAGACACGCCGCTGACACATGTGTCCGTGCCGCGGTGTGACAGCTGTTGCCAGCACCCAGACTGCTCGTTCCTCATTGAAAGCTCTCTCTCTGCACGCGACAACCGCCAACGACAGGGAAGCCGGATGGCGGAGCAGGAAATCATGTGTTGCGAATGAGGTGCCGTTTTTGAGCGGATACGATTATGGAGGGGGAGGCACAAGTATTGAAGAGAAGTGGCGAAACCCACAGAGGAGCACGCATTTTCGTGCTCAGTCGCAGTTTTCACTGGCGGTAGCGACTTTGTGGGATGTCAGTACTCACTCGAAGTCGACTCGACGCACGCCACCCATGCCCGCTGTAGCAAAGGTAGCATTCGCACTGGATGATCATTTGCTGACGGCCAAGTTCGCTTCTCATGAATGCGACCATTGGTTAATTAGAACGAAACTTGTGGCAAGCGTGTAAACGCCAACTTTACTGCAGGTCTCTCGCAATAGCGGACAAAAATGTCGCATGACCCCTTGAATATGCACGCAAGAAATACGTTCTTCAGGAAGGAGGATGGACAAATCACAGATAGATGAAAAGAAGCTTCCCTATCAATAAACCAACCAACCAATAATTCATTCATTCATTCATTCATTCATTCATTCATTCATTCATTCATTCATTCATTCA
>JAJIZL010029996.1:52792-71604 GCA_023969395.1 Amblyomma maculatum | reverse complement strand
CTACTACTACTACTACTACTACTACTACTACTACTACTACTACTACTACTACTACTACTGGTACTACTAGTACTACTACTACTACCCCTACTACAACTACCACCATCGCTACTACCACTGCTGCTGCTACTACTACAAGTACTGATACTCCTGTACTACTTAAGCGTGGCTCCAATTTGGTGTTGAGTCATAACGGCGACCTTTTGTATCGTTCATCTTTTATCGTTGCTTCCAATTTTCAAACAAGTGCATGTTCGTCCCTATTATTAGGCTGATTCTGCGCAGTCACCTGCCCCCCTTGTGCCGCTTTTTTTGCAGTGCTGCGGCAACCTCAACAGCGCAACTCTGGCTGCTCCCCCGACGTCCTTCGGCGTCACGGATAGAGTGGAGGAGCGTCGTGGTTTACTGCCACTGCACACCCCGCTTGAATTCGTTCGTGGCGTGGCCGCGTCTTCCTGAGTTTCACTGTGCCCGACAAATATTCAAGAGCGACGTCTTGCGGCTCAGCGCCGTTCGTATCAACCTGAGACCGCATAGATCATCACTTGCCGTCGGTTCGCATTGCCCGAGGTGCCTGTTTTGCATGCATTAAAGTATACGCCTGAGCGCTTCGCCCTTCCTTGCACTTACTGTTCTTTCTATTCGTTTGTCTTTCCGCGCCCTTTTTTCTCTTTGAAAATAAAATGACCTCCTAGTTACAGTGTAGCAAACCACAGTCCCAACTACTCGTGCTGCCTTTTTCGATTCATCATTTCTCGTGGAGCGCACATAAGGTAGTGGCTCGTGCGCCCTCAAAAAGAAAACAAAAATGTGTGGTTGTAAAGATCCACGCTTTTGCATGCGTGTATGTGTAGCTGGCGGCGGTACTGCATATAACTTTGCTCACAGCACGCGTTCAGCTGTTGTATACAACGAGTGAAGATGAATGCTCCAGACCGACAGACAAGCAGGCAAGTAGGGTAGGGGAAAAGATGTAGAACTGTCTGCGTGCGTGTCCGTGCGAACGCGTCTCTGCTCCCCCCCTCCTGCGAGCTGCCCTATCTGTTGCCCCTGCTCGTTCCCCGAACAGTGCGCGTCGAGAGAGAAAGTGAGAGGTGTGGGGAGGGCTTGTCGTGGTGGCAGCGCAATTCGTTTCGGCTGTTTCCAGTTCGCGAAACATCCATCTTGCCCCAAGAGGAGGAGGCTGAGGCGTGTTGCGCCAACGAACGCCGCGATGCCGAGAGAGAAAGCAGATGCTCCTCGGGGCCCCTCAGACGCGCACGTCTTCGTTGAAGCCGCGATTTGGACGAGGCCTGGAGGGAGGGTGGGGACAGAGCTGGTTGCGCAACGAGACGGGGGGACCGTCGCCCTGTGCGCGTCCCTACGAACAGACCTTCGAGGAACGTGGATGCAACCTCGCTGTCTAGACCGGGGGCCAAAGCCCACGTTCATGGCGCACTGTGCAGCGGCAGGCAACCCGCGAAACTGGTTTACTCGTCTCCGAGTCCTGGAAGCGCGGCTCATGCGACGAGCAGACAGAGCTTGAAGACGCGGGGCCTTTTCGCCTGTGCACGCGCTCGGCGCGGTTTGTTTTCTCGCGCGTGAGATTCGGGGAGCGAACGACCTTCGGGAGCCCCCCTTTCCGAGGCAGACAGCTCGGTTGCAATCCATCGTTGGTGCCCCCGGGGCTTTATTTGGATCGCAGGACCCGAGCTTCTGGAAGAGGCGCTCCAGGCAGCCGGACTCGTGGGAGTTAGCTGGGAATGCGAGGAAAACACGCGTTCCACGCACTCCACAGCAGCGGAGGGTCTGTTTACTCCTGTCACCGAGCCGGCGCAGCTCGAAATGAACCACTGACAGAAGCGGGACGAAAACGGCTCCGGCCCCGTGTATGCCCGCCAAGTCCGCGAAGAGCATTTTAGCTCGCGGTATCCTTTCTCAACGAGTTCGACGATTTCAGGCGCGGCGCACGGTGTCACAGATTCTGGTAGTTTTGCAAGGCACTAAAGCTGAGAGCTTAATGGACGACACCAAAACTACACCCTAAAGTATTGCTATTTCAAAAAGATATCGGAAATACAAGCAGGCAGGGTGAATTCCATTCCAGCCAGTGACGTGTTTTGAAGTTGAAGTCGCTGACCTAGGTTTCGTTTTACTATTGAGCATGCATACTAGATAAGAATAGGAAAATGAAACATGAAAACTTTCAGTCTAACACGATAACAAGCACAGATTGCGAAAAATAAATGAATAATAATAACTGTGGCTTAAGAAGCGACGACATTGCAATGACTGATGAAGGCTGATATAATCTAGACTGGACAGAAGCCGTTTAATGTTATAGGGCGAGGGGTTGATGTCCCCTTCCGCAAAAATATCGTGGGACAAAGCCATAATAAATTCCAAAATTTTAATTTCTGTTGCAGCAAGACCGATCAAGGTAACCTTTTAATGACTCACGGGCCAATAAGCTCAATAATTAGAAAATCATGCGGACAAAATCCAGGAATGCTATTTCGTGACACTGGACGATAATTCGCCGCACACAAGTCTGCAAGACTATTTCCAGGAGCATTAACTGTTAACGCCGCATTTTGAAATCTTGATAGATAGATAGAAGGATTTATTGAAAGGAAAAGGCAGAGAGGTTGGCCGGAATAATTAAAATCTGGCCTGCTACTCTGCACTGGGAAGGGGAAGGAGCGAAGAAAGAAGATCATGATGGGTGACGATGTGGGAAAAGCGGCCGGACTGCAGTTTTACAAGTGCACTCCGCTGCCATCAGTCGCAAGTACCGACAGGATATGCCCTCCCATATCGTCCCGCCCAACCACCTTGGACGATGGATAAACCATTGGTGCACCTTCGTGTTCCCGGAATACTAAAGAAATCAATGGTGCCAATTAGTGAACTCTGGCGCACATCTGGTCAGAATATCCTAACTATATTTACGTATACACCGATGGATCTGTGTCAGCACAGGCATCCGCTGCAGCTGTGGTCATACCAGCTCAGAAAACGACTCTGCATTTCCTTTTGGGACATACTTCTACATCAACCGCTGTTGAACTTGTAGCCATTCGGGAATCTATTCGCTACATGTGTGGGGAACCACCTCAAAAAATTTGAAATCTAATGTTATAATACAGTACAATACAATACGATACAATACAATACAATACAATACAATACAATACAATACAATACAATACAATACAATATAATACAATACATTTATTTGTCGTAACCAAGTATACATTGAAATATGGGCAAGTTTGAGAATAAAGGTGCAGAAAGCAGCTTGACGTGCCTTAAAACCCGTTCAATACAAACCAAGAGGCAAACAGCAGAAAAAAGAAAAGTGCCAGGGAAAAACAATTCAATTACGTGCACCACTCGACAAAAAAGGCATCTGAAGAAAAGTACCTAGGGAACTTATATTGCTTACGTGCTGTCGAAGTTACAGTATGGATGTCTCAGTGTAGTTTTTTGTTCAGCTTCTTAATTCTCATTTTTATTGCTATTTTCGCTTCTGTCAGTGGCTTTCACAACTACTGACTGCACCGCGCATTCACAAGGCCCACCTTTACTCAGCTTGGGCCAACGAGGCTTCGCGGCCGTCTCGTATTCCGAAGGTCGGGATTCAGTTCCCACCTTACACAAATTACCCGGATTTTCTTTTCAGCTCGCTATACTCATCTTCAGTTACATGAAGCCTCCGGAAAATTTTGTTGTCAATTTGAATATTTTTAATCTGTGACGCGACGTGGGCCTTTCGAAATTGGCGCCGTTTGTTGACGCCATAGTCCTCCTTGCATAATTTGTGATTCTGGTACTATATCTTGTGCGTATACTGTCGGATCTAGTTTATGATCCCACATATCAGGCTTTCGCCTGCAATAAAAAAATTAATATGGCACCTCGTTTATGCATTGGATACATAGTAGTAACAAGAAATTTGTACAGTACCGTTATGCAACAAAACTATGTATATTGACACTATACTCAAATGATTTAAACAATAGAAACGCAAGGTTAGCAGCAAATATAATTGTAAACATTAGATAATGTGCAATATCAAGTATCAATATTGTTCAATATTTAGAATGCAGGCGCTGTATAAACTGCGATTTACTTACCGTTATTAGTGCGCGGATGTGTTTCATACTAAAATTCTGGAGATAGTTTTTGAATAGCGTGCATTTTAGAGCATTTTGCCAATTAAATGAATATAAATGGTTATTTAATTTACAACCCATAATATATGCATGTGACAGTCTATAATAGCATAAACTGAGCACTTTGTGTATTTTAAGCTTGTGAAACAAAGTTTCACTTGGGGAATTTCACGGTGCAGTCCATATGGCGCCGGAAATGTTTTTCTGGAGCTCAAATCGCAGATTTATGCCAGTGGCAGACAAAGTAGCCCAAACGAGACACCAAAGGTTGAGGGCAGTCATAAATGAGTTTGACATAAGTGACATTATGTTTAGTTGAAGATACGCAAGGGGGGAAGGTTAGTACAACCACCTGTTCTAATTTACTGGAATATGAAAGTGTGTTGTTATTCGGTAAGTTCAGTTCAATCGTTCTGTCGTGTCCGAATCTTCGCGACCCTAAACACCATATCACGCCAAGCTGTCTGGTCGCCCACTACTTTTCGAATATCACACAGATTCAGCTGCAGTGCCTCTAGGATGCAATCTAACCGTCGCGTTCGCTGCCTACCCCGTCTTCTGTGTATCTCTATCTTTCCCAGCATCAAGGTTTTCTCCAGTGACTCCTCTCTTCGCATGAGATTACCGAAGTAGTTGAGGTTTGACTTTAAGATTTGAGTTTCCTATTAGCAGTCAGAGTTTATGGTAGCCTGTATCGACCGATGTGATATTCTTTGAATCCAAAAAACTCTCAAGAGTATCCGCCAGCACCACTATCATCAAAAGCGCCAACTCTTCGGCGATAAACCTTCTTCACAGTCCAACTTCCGCATCCACACATCATAACTGGAAAAACCATAGTAGGAACTATCCGGATCTTGGTTGGCAGTGTGATGTCTCTGCTCTTTACTAGGTGGAGCTAGCCATGAATCTCTTTCCCAGAAGCAGGCGTCCCCTAATTTCATGACTGCAGTCATCTTTGGTGGTAAAAATTAATCCCGAAGTTTTTTACCGAACTAGTCCAATCTTCGCTGCATTAAGTGTGATGTCAGCAGGCAACGTAGCGTTTTTGTTTGGAAGAGTACAGTTTTTGTTTTAGCTGTGTTGATTATGACACCGTTCTCGATGGAATGCACGTGAAGTCGTGAACATTATCTAGAATATAATTAACAGTAAGTAATTATGAGGCATCATGAGACGAAGACAGTGGCTTGGTGCCATTAGGGCATATTATGTACTTTGAAAAGTGTGGAAAGTGAGAGGGTCGCTCAGGCGCTGGTAGGAATGTTATCTTGATTTGGTGTTCATAACAAAGTCCTAAGCCACTTGCGACTGATGGCAGTCGCAAGTAACGCCGTACAATGCTATGGAGAACGGGACGGTCGAAAAATTCAAAGGAACTCTGAAATTGATGTTAAAGTGGATGTGCAGCGAAAACCCGAGACTAGGACAGCTACTTGGCGTCATTTCTCTTAGAAGATAAGATTATTGTACGAGCGGCATGTGAGAAGGACACTGGCCACGTTAAAGTATACCTTTCGACGAGCCAGCAGCTCGACGAAATGAAGGAGAAAACTTATGCCTTCGATGTAAATATGCATCCCGAGAAATCGTTTTGCACCCCAATCCTTGGCCGATCGGTATGTGCCACCTGTGATGGGTATGTGCCACCTGTTAAGAGGAAAACTCTTAAGCTTTTGGTTAGCCCCCGCCTCGCCTCTCACAAGTGGGCGAGATGAGGGTATCTGTCTAAACCTTTCAGCGAGACCTTAACAGTCTTGGTGTGCGCAGCGAGCATATCGGTAAGCTCTTGCACAAAATCGAGCAGGGAGTCCTCTTGGATGCGGGTTGCCTGTGTAGGTCCTCGCGGAGCGTCGGCCAGTTGGTAACCTTAATCGAGTGTTCTTACAGGGAAATCGTGAGTTTGGATGGCAGTGGGGATAATGCAGCGATCACTGTCAAACACGTGTACGGTTCCGGTTGTAAGGTGAGGTATAGACATGTGTCACGGACCACGCTGTTACCTAGTCGAGTTACCACGAGTGAATCAGTGAGGAAAAATGAGGAAGGTTAGCTTTGGATTTCATTGAGAGTACAAAAATTTGCCTTTGCGGTCTGAAGTCGGGTACCTCTACACAGGATGAGGGGCGTCAAAGTTGCCACAGAAATCTGTCGGGCCGCTTCAACAACCCGCAACAAAAGGACGCCGAAGGGCATGCTACGCTCCTGCTGGCGGATGTCCAAATTAAAGAGACGGAGAGGCTGAGTTCTGTCTTCAGCGTGGCGGCCGAGAGCGGAAAGGCGCTTAAAAAGTACTTTGAAGATATCCTGATTATCGAGAGTAAGGTCGACCACAGCATGACATTTACTGACCAAGGTGGCTACGAGACGGTCTCTCTCAGGGTCAGCGTGAGCGGCGTATGTTATGTAACTTGGAAGGGTAGGTAGGACCCGAGGTGTCTGCTAGAGGATTGCACAGGGCTGCATAGCACAGACGGAAACTGAAGAAGGCTATTTCTCTCGGGAAGAAAGCTCCGGGAGTCCTACTGGCAAACCGTTATAGGCTCCGCTCTCGAGAGGTCCGAAGAAAGGCGGCGATGGGCGAATTAGTGCCCGTCATCTTCAGGGAGAGGGTTGGCTGCGTGGGTTAAAGCGATTCTGATACGTTTCAACGCTTAGTGTCTCGTAATGATGTGAAGAAGTCAACGCAAAAAAAAAAAAAAAACGGACGAAGGACAAAAGGGAGGACACAAAAAACGTTCACGAGCGCTCATGAGATGCCAGGTAGGAAGTTCAGTGAGGCGTGAGAGTAACTGCTCAATACACACAATACAGTAAATCAGCTGAGAGAGAGAGAGAGAGAGAAAGGCGCGTCCCCGCTATTCGACACAGGCTCCGAGCTCAAGGATTGCCTACTGGAGTCGCTCGAGGCGCTGCTCAACAATGAGAGGCAGAGAGATAGTGGAAGCAGGAGGAGGCATGTCAGCTGAGTCAGACACTGCATCCTTAAGGGATGCAGAAGGCCAGGGCAGGCGTGGCGTTTATAGGGGTTGCAGGAGAAGTTAGAGTGAGTGATGGTTGAGGAGTGGAGGGAGCCTAAACGGCTTGGCTGTAAGATAAGGAGGAGGTATACGAGGGATGGCTTTGCAATTTACGTGTTGCGATGTTGGTTGGGGGCCCTGGCTGCTAGAAAGTCGTCCCGAAGATCGGTTTTGGAGGTAGTTGGCTCTTGGCCCGCGTGCGGGCCCTGGAGCGATTTGCAGTTGGGCTGGGTGGCCTGACCAGGGGCAGACGATATCATAGGGTATACTTGGCTGTAGGTGGTACTTCGCGGGCCGTGCGACATCGCTCGTGGGCTCGATTCGCCGCCTTGTTGGCAGCCTCCTGAACTGCCTAGGATCCGTGGCCTTGAGCGGATCATCGCAGTTGGCACAGAGAAGCGCACACAGATGCCGAGTTGGATAGCGATTAGGATGTGCCGTACGGGGAGCAGTGGAGATTGTTTGGGTAGGGCAGACGTCAGCCAGGTGTCCTAGGAGCAGGTAGATGGTGGTACATTGCTGCGCCTTTGGGACGTGGACTGGGTACTGGTAGACCTCTCGATGGTATAGGACATACGATGGGACGACAAACCCTTGAAAAGTGACGAGGGCTATTTACGTTCGTTCCATCTTACGAGCGGAGAGGATTTCATGGTGGGGAGATTCCAAATGGGCAAGAAGCATTTGAGGTAGAAAAAAACTTGCTTTCAAAGTTTTTCTGCGCTCGCACCGAGGAGGAGGAGGAAGATGAGGAGGAAAGGCAGGGAGATTAACCCGTAAAAGAAACCGGTTTGCCATCCTGCACTGGGGGAAAGGGGTGAGTGGATATACAAGTTGTAAGAGAAGGATGGGTGAAGCTAGTACACCGAGCAGTTACGGTAACCATGTGGTATGCGTTTATGACGATAAATAGCAGGAAACTATGAGATTCTTCAGGTAGATCTGCACGTATACTGAGGCGAAAGCCTTACTAGGCTATGCTGTGTGCGGCAAAATCCTGTCCGCAAAATGTGTCGCCAAATGTGTTACCATCACCTGATGATCTCATATCGAGTCATTTGTCATTAATAAAAGTGAATAATGAGAGTAAAAATATACCTATAAAAAGGATGGTTTCTAGTGTAACAATTATTGATAAAGATAATTATGGTAAATAATTACTTATAGGTTGTTAGGTATGAGATAAAGGCATCATTATCGTTACTATTATTATTGTTAAATAATTATTTATACGATAATAGCTATGCGATAATTAGGGATATATAATTAGTGATAGCTGGGTAATAAAAACGTCGCTGCAGCGCTAGTGCTCTCGCATTCTTCCAATTCCGTCTCTGCAGTGACCTCTAAACTTTTATGTACAGTACTCACGGATTGAAATAGGACACTCGGAGCGCGTGGCCGTCGCTGCATGCAGCGCCGCCCGTGGATGCTCATGGAACCAAGGTGCTGCATTGTGGTATAGCGCGAGGGGGAGAACATCTAAAAAGCAGAACTGCTCCTTCCGGTCGCCAATAAGCCGGCCTGTTGTTTACCACACTGCCTTGCATGCAGCGACGGCCACGCGCTCCGAGTGTCCTATTTCAATCCGTGAGTACTGTACAATCTCGCGATATATATATGTGACGAAACAACTATTAAAAAAAAAAATGCGCTTGTCCAGCGCCACTTTGGCGGCGATGAGTGCATGCAATACTGAACTTAGCTCAGTTACTGTTCTATTCGCAGGGACAACTGAGACTTTCGCGAAGGAGTCTGGTGTCCTCAGTATTTTGAACAAGCAGACAGCATACCAAGAAATTGTGGACAAATTCGAGGAAAAAGTTCTTGAACATAACCATCAATAATGCAGAACTACACCATAACAATCAATACATCCTCAGATCTTCCTTCGGCAGGCTTGTAGGTTTTTTTAGTCATTTTCAAAAACGCAGCCCATTGATTTTCTGTGGCAGTCTATAACTTACTTGCTGCGAGTGTAGGTATAGACTTAAACCCCAATTCTTCCCCGCATAGAAAGCTTGGGTCATTTATATCAATATTTTCATAAACGGATCTTACAGTTTTCCACAGTTGCAACGCAGAATTATTTTCAGAAACGCAGTCCATTCGTTTTCCGTGGCGGTCTTATTCTAGTGCGAGCAGAGGAACAACTTAAGAAGCAAACTTCTGCTTCACCTGAGAAAGGTAAACCATTTCACATTTATACGTTCATAAAAAAGTGCCTTACGTTATTCTACAGTAACAGCTCGCAATCATTTCAAAAAATGCGGTCCATTTGTTTTCCATGGAAGTCCAACTACTCGATGCGAGCTCAGGAACTTTAAAAGCAAGCTTTAGCTTTGCTGCAGAAGCTTAGGTCATTCCAATCCACGGATCACATGTACGTAATTCAGTATGCTGTACAGCATATTACAGTTGCCCTACAATTAAACGTGTTGCATGCCTCAGAAAGCCGGACGTGCGTGCAGCTGCGTAAAATGATTTCTGAAGGTTCGAATTATATTTAAACGTAAGCTTTTCTTTCTGCCTTCCTATTTTAGCACGGTAGTGCTAAAGGCCCCGTTCTAATGAAAAAAAAAAACAACAACAACAACAATACCGGCGTCGGCATTGTGGGCGAAAAATTGCGGTCATGCCTTAGCAGAGGGGTGTCGGTCGCTGATATATGGCCGGGTACCGACTGTGTTGCCGGTTGGTGTGACGTCACGAGACTGCGTGACATAATCACGTTGGCAGGAGCTGCCAACTCCAGCTTCTCTCCCGAAATGGGAAGGTAAAAGAGAGTCGAACCCAACAAGAGTCTTGAATCCAGAATCGCCAGCCTTAAATGCCACGCGGAGCTTTATATCTATGCCGGTAAGCCTTTCACATAGCATGCGACGGAATGTTAATGAGCATGTGTGGCATAATAGAGGCGCTAATTAAGGCAGGAGAGATCAAGCGATAAGCAAAGTCATGTGGGCGAACGGAGATATGCACGGGAAGCAGGAGAGGGCCCTTAGAAAAATCACTTTCTACCTGGTGTTGACGCCTTGCTGAGTACGAGTTGAATGGACAGAAAGCCAGCATGAGCACAAGGACGTTGAGACTATAACAATTGTTAACCAAAATTCCGGTTGCACTTCCCTAGCATAGTTTATGTTTAGGGCTTTTTTTTATTTATTTATTTCCAAATACTGCAGGCAGCAGCGCTGCCCAAGCAGGAGAGGGGTTACATGTTCTGCAATAACAGTTCAGCAAACATATTTTCATAGGTGCACACAACAATAAATTGAGTACAAACGGTTCCACTGATGTGTTGTGAGGGGAAAGTATGAATTCTGGTAAAGTTTGGTCCTGGCGAAATATGGGCTTAATACTTTGGACTGGTTCAGTCGGCTAGATATCTGGGGTGCAGCAAAAATATAGGTATCACGTGACAAACCAGACTTGTTGTTATACAGCATGTGAAAGAATTTCAGCCTAGAGACCTGACGGCGTACTTTAAGGGGTTCTAGCTTAAGCTGACTCAGCATGTTAGACACCGAAGATGTTGAACGGTAATCAGAAAGAATAAATCTGGCTGAAAGACGCTGAATGCGCTCTAGTTTGATAATATCCTTATTATAACACGGGTCCCAATTACCGAGGCATACTCGAGAACTGCTCTGACTAGAGAGCGGTATGCTTCAAGTTTGACGCCAAGAGTAGCGCCTTTTAATTTTCGGTGAATAAAACAAAGCTTATTAAATGCCATCGTGGTAATGTTGTCAATGTGGGTGTCCCATTTGAGGCTGTCTGTAATCGTTAACCCTAGATATTCAACAGCTGAAACAGAATTAATAAACTGGTCCTGTATGTGATAGTTGTTACCAAGGGGCTTCTTCTTTCTTGTTAGTGACATAGATACAATTTTTGCAAAATTGTTTGGTTGATTTTTTGTTGTAGTTTTAAAGCGCGTATAAACAGGAGCGTATAAATAATTTCATAAGCTGAAACATGGAAATCGGCTCCTTCGGCAAACATTTGAAAGGGTGCGAAATATGCTGTATACACGTACCAAAATATCAGAGGTAAAAACTAACATGTAAGGAAATCCCAAGAAGGCATGTCTTGTTATAGTTAGGCTCCATTTTCTGAAGAAGTTCCGGAAAGAAGGAATATGTTGCAATAATTGGGCATACTTTCCAAAGAACACAAAACAGGTCTAACTAATGGCTTGATTTTCCTTGTCGACAAAGAAATCAAGGGGCTCAGCTAACAGAATATCGCATGTGGACCTGCTTAGTTATACTGCAACGAAAATAAATAGTTATTCATGAAAATATTTCATATACATTTGCTGATCTGCACTTCACAACCTGCAAACATCGAGAAGCGAAGGGGTATATATAAGATGGACTTGAAATATAACCTACGTAAAAAAGAATTTGTTACGAAGCTGCTCTCTGTTATAGTGCCCTGTGCCACACTGCTCCATGCTTTGCAGTCTGTGGGTGTTCGCGCGTAATACTCAGAGTGTGATTTTGGTGATGTGTGCGTGCGCAACGTGGTGTGTTAAACTACCCCACGTCTAGGCACTGCAGATATCGCTGAGATATAGCCGGTATCAGTGTTGAACATCCCTGGGAAAATAGCCAGAAAGATATTCGTGTGTTGAATGAGCCCAGTAATTTCAGCATGAGCCCAACAGGAAAGTAAACAGAATTCCTGTTGACAACGCTCAATTCCAGCACGGGGGCTACTTCTCCCTTGAAATTTCACTACGCCTCAATATTCTGCCCAAACCCGCCCTGCATGAAACCAACACGAATTCGATATGGCATGTTGAGTCTGTTAACGGAACCCCAACACGACCTCGGAACTCTTTTTTGTAAAAGGGGGGGGGGGGGGGGCGGTGAGGGGGCGCCGAATGTTGTTGTTGTGGCTGTAGGAAGAAAGAAAAGAAAATGCATGGGCCTGTCCCTGGCTCTGCAGCTGAGCCATCTCCGCTGCCTCGTGCGGAGAGAAGAGAGAAAGAAAAAGAAGAGGGAGAGAAAAACCTGCGCCGCAGCAGCCGTCGTCCACCACCCGAGCGGTGGCGGGTGCAATGAAGGCCTACAACAGACAAAAATTCAGTAGCTGGCCAGCCCACGCCGCAAGCGGCTGTTCCTAGCCCGATGAGCCAGGAACAGCCACCCTTCACCACCTTCCCCTAGAGGGGATCGAATGCGAAAGCATTTCTTTGACCGTGAGTGGCGTGACAGGGGCTGTCATCATAGCGTGTGCGCACGAACTGACACTTCAGAAAAAAAACTGTGTCACCGCCGGGGATCGAACCACTGTCGCAACAGATTAGCTTCCTTGGTCCAGACACAAGATCACTATGCTATCCTCGCTTTTTAACTTATTGCCAGGGCTTAACATATATCAAAATACATAGATGAAAAAAATGAAACCCACCAACTCCTACGAGTATGACTTTGACACACTAAAATTCCCTAAGTGCAACCTTGGGCCCTAACCTTGGTAACCAGTCCAGGACACATGTTTGCGATTTAAATGCCTCAATAAACTTGTGAATATTTCGACGAAAGTATATGCGTGCAAGCCGGGCATCCATATATCACTGTGATACCCAGCCGTAAGCAATGGAGGCTCACGAGCGTAACTAAATCAAAAGGACAACCATCTTTATTATCTGTAGGCAAAAATCTAATTCCATACGAGGAGAGCTGCATCGGGATGCGATCGAGGCATGTTGTAGTTTGACACGAGGCTGCGATAGCAAGAGGGGAGGGAGGATGGCTATGCTATCGCCGCCTTGTGTCAAACTACAACACGCCTCGATCGCGCCCTGTGTAAAACTGGAAAACAATCTCGACCTGCGCAGTAAACATCATCGTTTTCATTTAGTCGCGACTGCAAAGCCTTCTCGCACTGTGAAGTAAACATCATCGTCTTCATGAAGTTTCATCTGCGCCATTCGTTCAAAAAACAAAAAAAAAAAAATACGCCAATCATATGCCACCTGGTTGACTGCGGTCGAGGTCCGCTATCATAGTGTCGGGCGAATCTACCGGGTGGCGGGACAGAACTCGCAATGCTTTCATATTATTGCACCTAAACAGATAGAAGTGCCCCCCCCCCCCCCTCTTCCCCGGAATTTTTCGTGCAAGATGATCTTTTGAGTAATTTGCCAAAACAAGGATCTCACACAGCAGTTGGTGACATTGTTTGCCGGTTTGGTCCCTTTGCAATCAGGGGAATATTCGCAAAAAGCCATCTGGGCAAATCCCATGACTGGCTGATGACTCCAAAAAAATGCGGCCCCGCAGACATACTCGACCGCTTAGCACACCTTGCTGGGCCCGGACCCCGTTTTCTGTTTCCGGCGATTTATAAAGCGTCAGTCTCAGTTCATCGCTTTCGAGATGAAGGCATCTTTGGGATAAAGACATCCAGCATTGCCTTCCGAATCGGCGGAGTGCTGGCTTCCCACTATCTTAAACAGAGTGTTGGTAGCCTCAGAAACTTACCATAATTATCCGAACCTAACGCGCATGCGACATGTGAAAAGGGAAAACGCGTAGGATGCCTAATACGGCGTTAATATCTGTTTACTCATTGTTCGCTTGATCCTCGTTGGTTTATCTTCGTTCTAGCAGCGGTGAACGTAGATTACAGCAACAGGCGCCTATAGTACAACTGCAAAAACAGCAGTTGGAGTCAAATGGAGATCAACACAACGCACCTTCCGCACCCTTCCACGGTCCCGTGCGACCAGGCTGCACGCATGCAAACCCAACTGCAAAATGTCCGACAGTTTGAGATTACTTCGCAACACATGCCCCGGTAATTAATAGAGGCCTCTAACCGGAAGTTTTCTCTCATGCTGTTAGAGCGCTCCTACTGCTACGGATGACACGGCAGAAGTATATGCGATGAGCCAGTGACAGCGCCGCTTTGAAGCGGGGCAGCTTCCTGACATTGAGCCATCTTTCGTGCGAGATTTAGGCTTTCGATAAGCAGTAGTATGTCATTATATAACATGATATAGACATCAGATCAACTGCATAACAGGCTTGAAATAAATGCTCACTGATACGAGCATGCGTGGAATGACTATAGTTCCCAAGTGCGACAAAAGCTCATTGAGTGTTAACGTATGTACTTAGCTTGCCACAGTAAAACGTTACAAACACTCTCAACTGTAGCTTTTTTTTAACGCGGTAGCGTTCACGGCCCCGTGTCGGTGTTCTGGTTGTAACGCGGAAATCAGAGCAAACTAAAGAAAAAATAAAAGTCGAATACGGTTCCTTCGCAGTGCAAGGCGAGCACGCAACCGCTGCGCCACAGAACCGCATTCTCTCCGAATAAAGGTGGGCCTAATGCATATATTGCCTTATGACTGTCGGCTTATGTTTAGGCGCTTCATTAGAAAGAAACTAATTACTGAAATAATAGTTAAGCGAGTAGCAAACAACATTTGAGCTTTGCTAACCTGCGATGCGGTGCTCATTGGGAAATTCCTTCGATCGTACGGCGCTGCCGAAATAGATGGCGCGAGCCGCCGTCTGCTTCAAAGCCTTATGCATCCATCCATCGTCTTCAAGGCATTGGGGTTTAATGACAGCGGAGTTATCGTGTTGAACTCATAAAGGCGAAGCTTAAGCGTCCTTCCTTTTATTGCGAAAACAATACTACGCCAGGTTTCGGCCCGTCGCATGGTCCGTGACCGCAGTCACGAATGACCTTGAACTGCCGCGAAGAAGAAGAAAAAAGGACGCTCGGTCCCGCGCAGCTAATGCTTTCGCTCCTTATTCGGTTCAGCAGTGTTGAACCGTTCTCATGTTTTCTTTTTTCTTTTTTTTTTCCAGATCTGCCATGCCTTTTGCGGCGTATTTTTGCTAGGCGTTTATGAGCAAGGAAAGAGGAGAGCAAAGGGAAGATCGCCATGGTACCGTATCTGCATCAAGTTTCGCACAACTTACAAAGAATTGGGAGACGTGCTGGCGTCGAAGTCGTCTTTTCGGCGCCCAAGCGACTGTCTGGCCTGGTGAAAAAAGTTAATTCAGTGGAAAAAGATTCGCGCAGGTGCTCGATAAGGCACGTGAAACAATTTGTGCCCTGCCAAGGAGGAGTAATTTACTCTCTGCCAATGTCATGCGGCAAGTGGTACATCGGCCAAACTGGCCGATGTGTTAACGAAATGTGAAAGGAGCACGAGTACAATGTTTCTCGTGCAGCTATCACAGGCCACGTAGCCAAACACTGCATACACTGCAAAGATGACGATGAAGAAGACGATGGTACTAAAGTCTGTTTTCCCCTGTATAAGGAATGCTCCGTGATAGAAAAGAACCGCGACACGCTAACGAGGGAAACAATAGAAGCCCACTTGATAGCTAAGACATCGGAACAATGTATCAGTGTTCCCGCTGTAGCGCTGTCAGATAAAGAAAATCGCTATTTAGATTGTGAATACTAACGTGTGCCTGCTGTTACGCTGACAGTTTTTTTGTTTTTTTTCAGATATGACAGTTGCCTGTAATTGACACGTGCCTAATGTACTGGCGTTTATAATCTCACGCAAGTCAAGCGTGCCTGTTTCCTTTCTGGCCCCAGGGCAGTATTTATACTGGCTGGTGGCTAATAAACGTTGCAGTTGTGAGTCAGCGCTCTGTGTTGTCGTCCTTTCTTCCACGTCCCGTCTGTCGCGCTGTTGTTATGGATCACCGTGCACACCAACTCGCCCAACAACTGGTATGAGCATTTATTGCTCGCTGCTGTTATACCAAGTATACAATTAGCGTACGTTAGCCACATATGCTGTAACAGTGCAATTGAACAGGCAATGTACACTGTTATTTGAAGCAGTAGCCAAAGGGTTATTCGAGCTTTATGGAACGATCGTAATTGGCGTTAGAAGTGCGTTTTCTACTAGCAGAAGAATAGTGCCGCGCTCGAGTGAGGCGATGACATTTATCAAGAAATGCTTGCATTTATTCCGACTCATTGAGCATCACACCCGAAAAACGAAAGTACAAACATTAAATTCGTGCAGTTCATATTGCTGTGTCGCAGTCATGGTGTGAATGACCAAAAAGCCGCGTTTAATCAAAATCGACAAAAGCTATCTGACAGCCTTAACGAACATACGCAATGCGGAGAAATGCAGATGAGAATTAATAATGGCTCCTTTTTACGTACGCTTTGAAAGATCACCAGTACACTGCCCATCCACTTAGCGTGGAAGCACTGCAGTGTTTTCGTGCAGATGCGCGGGCGTGATATTGATGCCCCCTCCTCCCCCTAATGTGATTCGCGAGCATGAACGCTTTGACGATGCGATTCATAGCGTCAGCAGAATACGTCGCTAGAAACCACATGAGTAGTTGGGCCGTAACATCTTACATAATATCCCAGCGAACTTAATTGCTGCTTTTTACACGTTTTTTTTTTGGTGGCAGGAACCACATGCTTTCTTTGTCTAACACTGATTGATTGGCACGTCATCGAATAGCACACAAAAATACTATTTATTTTCTTTTTCTCACATCTGGACGCACCAAATCGCTGGGATCGATCCCCAACTTGTGGTTCAAACAGCGATCCCAGACATGCCGCTTCAAAAAGAGGCCGCGCGAAGCCGTCACCGTTGCCGGAACTGAGAACTTACCGTTCGACGTAGAAAGCGATGGTCGTGGAGGCCGCTCCAGGTAAATAGGAGGCGGTTTAAAGTTTTGGTGGTGAAACCGATTTACGTTTTTAGAATTTGTGGTATTTTTTCGACACAGAGCTCCATACATCTCGACAGTGGTCAGCACCACCCCGCGTAGCGTGCAACCCGCGGCCTTCCGCTCGCATCAATTTCGGATGGAGAATATACTAAAAGAAACGATCAACTTACACGAGGCATTATACGTAGTCCGGCCTAGCGTGCACAAGATGTCGGCCATGCGAGGTGCGAACACAGAAAGACGTAACCGGCATGCATATTTCGTAGCCTGGCTTTGGTTTTCCATCTGATTACGCACCGCCGTGGCGGTGCAGTGGTTAGGGCGCTTGACTACTGTGCCCAAATACGCGGGATCGAATCCCGGCCGCGGCGGTCGCGTTTCCATGGAGGCGAAAAGCAAGGCGCCCGTGTGCTGTACGATGTCAGTGCACGTTAAAGAACCCCAGGTGGTCGAGTTTTCCGGAGCCCTCCTCAACGGTGCCTGTCATAGCCTGAGTCGTTTCGGGACGTTAAAGCACACAAAGCAAACCAAATCCATCACGTTAGAATACGCTTTCGGTTTCGAGGCTCCATTGCTGCGAGAAAAAAGTGCGATTTAGAATAAAGGAAATACGGTATTTTTATTTCTCGATCAAGGACGACAAGCCCCTGCCTGTGCAGTGCAGCCTGTGCATTTATCAATTTGTGCTTTTCACGCATTACGGCCTTCGGGGAAGCGCCTGAAGACTGTATCCTTAGTTTAGCTATGCAGCAAATCGTGAGCCAACGCTCCCATTCAACCAGAAGTATTTTTCAGCAGCACTTTTCGCCCATAGGTTCCTCTGTCACCGAGGAAAATAACAAACGGGTACTGCTTACGGCCGCCCTTGCCTTGGCCATGAAAAACGAACCTCTGTTCATGAACAAGCCCACTTATGGGCCTCCGCCCATCGAGAAGTCGTTGAGCAAAAAGAAAAATAAAGCATAATAGTGGGTGCAAACTCATTTGCATAAAGATGACGCGAACCCCTGCACTCTTATTGCAGTGCGGCGGCAATGCAAAGCGCGCGCAACGAAGGGCTGAAATCTACCTAAAGCTACCCTGTCCCGCAGCTAGGGGCTCCTCCCTGTAATCTGCAGAGTCTCACTCACACGTAGTCTATTCGCCAGAGTGAGTGGACCCCCTATAATTGCTCATCACGGGAGACGCACCGTCAAGAGGCCGCAGAGCGAGGGTGCTGCAAAACTAAACAGCACAACGCAGATGAGGTGGGCAAGGGAAAGAGAGCTGCGTACCGGCGTTTAACCACGAGAAAATAAAGCGAAACGAGCGCTAGATGCGGTGCTGTTTAGTCGCTACCTTCGTTACCTCGCGTATGCAGCGCTCTCCCATTGACCAAGCCTTCTCCGCAGGAGAGCAGCTCGATCGCGCGGACACGTGCCGAACATGGAAAAAGCAACACAAGTGGCAGCAGCATCATCGTGGCCATCAAGAGCGCGTCATAAAAGCGCCGCCGCATTGCCGCGGGCGCTGAGGAGGGGAAGGGCGTATCAGCGAAGCAAACAAAATGAAACGAAGGTGCGTGCATCGTGCCACGGATGAAAAGAGGGGGAGAAAATAGCGTCACGAGGAGGGTCCGAACAGCAACGTGTATAAAAACGCGTGTGCATCGGCCGCTCGGCCGACTTGCCCGGTCGGCAGGCGCGGCTCACAGGCGAAAAGAAAGCGGGCATATAAGCAAAACGGTGGTGGCGCAGACAGGGGCCGGCACCACCAAGCGAGCCCCCTCCTGACGGACGGACGCCGGGACCTATCATTAGACCCGGGCCCCGACGGTGCCGCGCGCAGGCTGACGGAATGTCACGGCCGTCAGAACTGCGCACCGCCGCGCTAGCTTGCCGCTTCAATCTACCCGCGCCCTCTCCTCATCGCCCCCCCCCCCCCCCCCCCCC
>JAJIZL010029996.1:5823-52692 GCA_023969395.1 Amblyomma maculatum | reverse complement strand
ACACCCCTCTTTTCCTCGCAGCGGGCTTGTGCGCGCTGTTCCTTTTTTGGCCTCTTCTTTAAGCGGAGTTAATCAAGCCGCCCGCCGGCCGGTCGACCAGTCGGTGTCCTCAGCCGTCCAAAAACTAAAAAGCGCCGCTATCTCTCCCTCCCCCTGCTCTATCGCTGCCGCTGCTGCTGCGTGGATGGAATAATTACTGGGCGTCCGTCACTCGTCAGAAAACTGCGCCGGGCCCCTTTTTCTTTGTTTTTGACGCACGCTTCCCCTCCTGTGTACACTTGTTCTGGAGGCGGCTGCATCACGCTGGTCGTCGGCGGCCGCGGCGCTTCATTATCTTTGATTCCCGACCGGCCGGCAGCGAGCGGGCTGAGCCTGCCTCGGCGCTTTGTTTCAGTGTCCTCGTAGGGGGGTCGGTCGTATGCGTTTCCCTGGGCGGCGTCCCCAGTGAGGCCTTCTTCCGTCCTCCGGCCTTCCCCCAGCCGCCCTGCCCAGCCCGGCAGGTCGCTTCTTGAAATAGCCGACAGGAACCGCGAGCGTCTTTTCTGCCATTAGGAAACAGTTGGGTGCCGACTCCGTTCCTCTCCCGTGCACGCCTGTACCTCGGCGGCGAGGGCGCGCGCGTTCGCCGCTGCACAGCGCGTGCGAAAACGCCGGCTGCGGCCCCACCGACGGTAGCGGCGGCCGACTCGTCTCGCTGAGCAGAGCGGCCAACCGACGGGTCTTCTTCGCGTGGCAATTTACCACGCTGCCGTCGAGCTCGTTTCTGCCTACTTTGTTTCCTTTAGTCTCTCTTTTCCGGAGTTCACGGCCCGACCTCCTGCGCAGGCCATCATCTTTTGTTTCATTCAACGTCACTGGCTCGCGCTGCCACTTTGAGAAGAAGACGTGGCTCGCGTGGCTGGGAAAAGGCGGCCTAGGTTAAGGCGGCCGGTGACCCGATAATCTCGCCGTCCAAAACAATAGAGCGTTAATGGCGAGCATCTGCACGCCTCCTGCCTTGTGGCCACGCTTCTGAACACACTGCAAGAGGAGAGGGAGAAAATCGCTGCTTCACTTTTTCTGCGCAGAGTAAATGGCGCGAATGGTCACGAAAGTCGTGTACATCTTAAGAAGTACTCAGCCACATGTGACACTCAGAACACAAGCTTTTCCTTTCGACATGCTCCTGCGCACTCGACTACCCTGCTACCGGACTGTGCTTTTGTATAGTGCTAGAGCCATAGGCGCCCGCAAGGCTGTTATTAGGCGGAGTCTTCCAATTTGTATGCTCCCTTTTATCCGATCGCTCTCACTTTGTCCTGCTAACAGTACGGTAGTCGGTGGATGGGGAAATGGAATCTTAAGCATCTAGTAAAAATTTAATCGCATCTATTTATTGTAATTTGCTTCAATGCAGCGACATGTATATAGAGGACACCCGCGTACCTTGCGCACATAAACATGCAACTGCGGATGTCACGAAGAAAATTTCCTCATGGATAGGCAGGTGTGTCACGTGACGAAAACATGATGCCGTTTTAATGCCTCTTAGGACATCCTGTCTTGAGCTGGGACTGGAAGTTGACGTTCGCGGGCGGACGAAGCGAGTTTAGCAGCTGTGCTTCACCCTAAACTATTTCTTCTGTAAACACGCTTTAACCGGACCAGACGTCGTTTATGAACGCCATCGTATCTTTGCTAAGTACTGCCTTGAGTAAAGTATCGTTAACGGCAAGTAAGTTTGTGTAATGACACAAATAAGTGGTGGTGTTGCCTTCATTTGCATTTGCACACATGACACTTTCAAGATGGAGCTGCTCCTTGATTGTCTGTGAAGGAGCTGTTACTTCAGCAGATATAGTAGCAGCAGCAGCTATTACTAGCATCTGTACTAAGGCCCGTTTATAAATAATAAGACCAGGAGCAGTTGCTGTTCTTTTGAGCGCTGTTTGAGGATTTTAATAACAGTCTTTGCTTGTTATTACGAAAAAAAAAATAAAAAACGTTCTAATAGAAGGTGCCGCCGACTGATGGGAAACGAAGCGAAGGTTCCAGGACTTACATTTGCAAGCGTGGTATCGAGTGCATTATAAATAAAAGCGAGTAAAATTGCTACCATAATGAAGTACAGCCATCTGCAAGTGTGTGCTGATGAAGGAGAGAGTATTTATAAATGTGTGAACTGAAAATCGGCAAAAAAGAGTGGTCATAATGAAGCATCTATCACTATGGGCATACAATGAATATAGCTAATACAAAAAGTGAGAAAGGGTGTAAAGGTTCCAGGACTGAGAAATGAGAACGCATTGATGTGCTTGTAATCATGCCTGCTAATTTCCATAACGTCCTGCAAAACTTTTGACACAAGTATGTAAGCTGTTATTAATCAACATAATGAGTAAAGGGGCACAAAACACGAATACACGTTCGATTTCTGTTCATTTGCACTCTGTATTGTGTTTTAGTTCAGAAGTTTGGTTGGGATGGTAAGGTTCAATACCCCACAGTGACTCAGGCTATGAGAAACGCCGCGTGGAGGGCTCCGGAAATTTGGACCCCCTGGTGTTCTTTAACATGTACTGATGTCGCACAGCACAAGGGCGCTTTGCTTTTCGCCTCCTTTGAAATATGGCCGCTGCGTCCGGGATTTGATCTCGCGTCCTTGGGTTCAGCATTCGAGCGCCGTGACCACTGAGTCACTGCGGAGGGTTAATTTGAAAGTTATAGCAACTGGGCAGGAATATCAACAGCAGGTCACTCTATTATCGAAAGGTGTTATTCGAATCGGATCGAATATAATGCCACTTATTTCAATCCATATTATTCTGCGAAGAGAAAAGGAAAAAGCTTCTTACAGGGTTCACCGGAAAGAGCAGCTCTAAAGAAGCTATAACGATCATAAAGGTCCTGCGAGCTAAATACAAAAAAAAATGTTAGAATAAAACTTGCGTGGATACTGGGCCTGAAACGCAAACACCCGGAGCGCAACGATATTTTATAATTTAACAGGAAGTGCCTTCCTTATTGAAGGCACCCGAAGCATGAACATGGATATATTTGAATAGCATGTGGGAGCAGTGTTGAAAGCGTTTAACAAGTTTGCACTCCACGACATCAAGAGAGGCCTGGTCAGCGATCTGGTTGATCTGTGTTTCAGAGATAGAGAAAACAAAAATAAGCAAAGAACAGTGGAGACTATCAATTGCAAACTAGAAAATTGGGGGCAAGAATAGAAAACAACTGCACGCATACGTAGGCATCTATGTATGTATGTATGTATGTATGTATGTATGTATGTATGTATGTATGTATGTATGTATGTATGTATGTATGTATGTATGTATGTATGTATGTATGTATGTATGTATGTATGTATGTATGTATGTATGTATGTATGTATGTATGTATGTATGGATTGATGGATGGATGGTAGAGGCCTTCCTCTGCCCCATTTGAAGAGGCCTTTCGTATGTGACTATTTATAACATGCACCATTAAGACGAGTGTGCGTACGTATATACCGGTGCGCACGAAAGTCAACGGAGCATGTTATTTCTTTCAAAACTTTTTCATGTGTTACATAAATGAAAGTGGATGTCATGGTATGTGCAGGCTGGTAGTAAATGCCAGTGCGCATTCATTTGCACAAGTAAGGTTTTGTTATCTCCAATGCAAAAGGCGTGATTGATAATTTCAACAGAAAAGCGTGCTCCGTTTACTGATGTCCGCATCTGTACATATATACGTTTGTCTGCATGGTGCACGTAGTCACATACGGAAGACCTTTACCAATTTTGCACCGTTCAAGTAGACCATTGCCGGCTCAGACCTGACGTTGGCTGGGACAAGACTTAGTCTGTATTGAATTCTTAATGCGAAAGCACTACTTTTGCCAGTGCGCGATAAGCCAGCGGCATTATTGCGTACATGAGGTGGATATAAAAATATGGCATCGGCAGCTGCTCGGCAGGAATAATCATTAAGCGGTCGTATGAGGGACACAGCAAGCCAAGCATCCACGAGGCATCACTTGTATGCACCCGCTCTGATCGTTAACAAGGTATTACTTCTGACATTTAAAAACTTGTCATTCTTCAGTTTATATTAGGACACGGCGGACCTCCATAAGGCTGCTGTTTTCCAGAGTTTCATATAAAATTATGGTGCAGACCTTGGCCGTAAAGCGTTTCGGGTGTTGTTATACAATTTGTCGTTTCATATGGCAATACCCTGCTTGTAAAGCAGGAGGCTGGCTCGCAACAAGGATGCCAACCGAAGAAATATGAACTTCCAATCGTGCGCCGCTTCCAATGCAGGTTTCGCCGCGGGAAGCATGACTGTGGATGTCGAATACGCAACCGCACTCTCCGAATAGAATACCGACAAAAAGAGCTTCAACACGTGTCTGAAACCCCACTTGAAAACATTTCGCCCACGTGAATACAGTGCTTTCGCATTCATACACGTAACCAGTCTTGTAGTCTTATAGTCGTATGGCTGCGCTTGGGTGAATATCAATGAGTTACTCCATTATTACAAATCTACTCCAACTTGGGGGATTCCCCTAAATGTTCGACCAAAATCTATTCCCACTTCGAATTATTGATAAATTCGCTCTCTCCCTAGCATCTGCCTTGCTGACCGCCCTGGTTAGCTCAGTTGGTAGAGCGACTACATGGGAAAGGCGCTGGTCCCGGGTTCAATTCCCCGACCAGGACGAATTTTTCTTTAACAGCGAAGTTACTGAGAAAGCTGCGCAACTGCTTAATAAGGCAATAATTACTCATTGACATCCACCCAAGCGCAGCCATACGGCTACAAAGGAAAGCTGTACAGCTTTTCTTTGAGGGTTGCCACTGAATATTCTTTTTTTTTTTCGGCATATTTCTCAAAGCTTCCTGTTTCAAAACCGATATATAGATACAAATTTTGTAAATAAATACCCGTTCGTGCAGATACCAGAGAGGCAACGGCCTACTGCTTACTGTTGTAATAATTGCTACAATCCCTCACGGTTAGTCGGAGTAGAACTGTACTTGTCTTTTTCTCTCTGAAATCTATCATGGCAGGAATATCAAATAGCAGTCATTAGCTCCCTGAATATCTATCAATAAGTTCATCTCAATTCTGGTGTCTGAAGTACTGCGTGAAGAAAGCGGAGAAAGATGCTCAGAAAATGACGCTCAGTATCTCATTACAGGCGGTAAAAGGGGATTCGATCAGTTATTATAATACCAGTCACTAACAATCCACGGTAGTCATACAGTGCTGTTCGGCACCTAGCAAAAACTCTGGGGTATTGCGTTCAATCATTTAGCGACGGTCCACCAGCGCAAAATCGTGATATATATTAGAGTTAATTATACTTAAGACTTTTGCGCAGCATACTTCACGATCAGCATGCAGATGCACGAACTATAAACGCCCGTTCGCACTTGCGACTCGCGAAGGTTGTGTGACCGTCACGGTCCGTTCGAGCACCGCTCGATTTTCCGGCTTTGCGACTGCTGGTCGCAAACCGGTAACCAATCAGCGGCTCAGCTGAAGAGAAATTAGCTTACTCTACGTCGTGAACAGCCAAGACAAGTCTGGAAAGCGACCCGCGGGTCGCATGTGCAAATGTGAGCATCGGTCGAGCTGCGCGGCTCTCTGGTTCCATGCGACAGCCGGCCGCACGCCCTTAGCGACTATCAAGTGTCTATAAACTTTAAGGCTACATCCCTTCTGTGACCTACATGTAACGCTAATAATTTAATGCTTTCCACATGACTGTAGTTTCCTTCATTGTTGGTCTTTTAAGGTCTGTAATGTAGCTGAATTTCCGAACATTTAGGATCGTTTTGTTAACTGGCTGTATGCTTCCACCATCGGCCGTCCGCATCATGTGCCTTGTTTTGCCTCATAAAAGAGTTCTTCGTTACTCCGAAACACTATGCCTTGTGCATAGCCTTAGTTACGCAGAATTTAAACATTTCTTTTTTGACTAACGATTTCGTTGACCAGAAATTTAGAGGACAATGAAATTTCCCTGTTCTGCCTCCTCCATTAGTAACTGAAAATGCGGCCTCAGTAAGGTAATGTAATAACTTTGTAGATATGCTTATTACACCCTAACAGCCTCAAAAGGCTAGTCCGCTTATTTTTTCATCTACCTGTTTGGTCTTTAATTCTGTTAACGCATCATACTTCTCAGACTGGTCTCTCAGTTGTGTATTTTTTCTGAAGATTCTGCTGAAATAATTCTTAACATCAAAATAAATCTAATTCAAAACAGTTGGTGCTCAGTAGACAGCGTTTTTCTTTTTTTTTTTTTTATTACGAATGCGCGGGGCCGCAAACATTATGGGCTGTGCAAAAAAATGCCCCACCCCCCTCCCTATATGTTGCGTTACAAATGACTCCACATTAAAATTTCAACTATAACTAGCTGTGAAATAAACATCACTAAAATCATTATCCACCACAGTACTATCACACATGTTCACTAGGGCTAAATAAGCGACTGTAACCGATGGAACTAGTCATGAAAACGAGAGAAAAATGCTAGTGACACCGCAAGCACAAACGTGGCTCCTATAAATTGTTCTAAAAGAGGGCAATGAAACGGACAGCTTTAAGATTTGTTTGCCTAGCTTCAAAACACTATGCTGGTATATAACCTTACATAAAAAAAAAAATGAGGGCAGAAGAGACAACATGCAGTAACAGGCTTGAGATCGCAGGTATCTTTTGTGTTTCAGAATTTCTGGGCCTTTGGAAAAAAAAACAAAAAAAAAAAAGCACACCATTCAGCAATTTTCATGAACCTATTTCATACCCATGATAATATATCGAATATTTCATTCCTATGATAATATATCAAAACGCATAGTATGTGCTTTGGAGAACCTTTATGGTTCTTGGAAACATCACTGCAAAAGCGAATTCAGAGAAATTCAGTTATTATTGGTGGAAATAATTCGCGCGATATGTGACTGTTATGATAATAGATAAAGAAATATCCCACATCAGAGCTGCCAAGTTTGATTGCATAAGGCAGCTCGTCATTTCGCCCATTCTCTCACTCACATCAGTCACGTCACAATCTGCAAAGACTGCAAAATGTCCAGCCAGCTTACAAGTTGCGTTAGTTACATGCACTGTTTGGCTGTGTATGCTTCATGAAGCCATGCGAATTCAGTTGATTCATGCGCCGCTTCTCGCAAAACAATGCACGCACGACACTCATATCGGCCATGACATAAATCCCACAGCTGCTATGTACGCCACGTTCAGTTTTCTTCTGAAGGGCGCTCCTCCTTTCACAATTTCTGCCTTTGGGCAACTAAGCTGCGTCGATACCGAAATGACTATTCCGATAGTTATAGGTGACTTTTGACTTTGAAACTCATTTTCCGAGAAGAAAATTAAAACACATTGCAACGAATCACGCGTGATAACCTTATCGGGTGGGTGAGAAGGTTTTTCGTGCATTCACTAAAGACACATGCAGTTTGTTTGCTTAGGAACAAAGACCGCTGAAGAGAGAGGAAGACATGGGTGGCAAGGGTGTTTATTGCACGACATCTTGAATACGCACGTGCCGGCGCGCGTCTCAGTTTGGCTCGTGCTCCTCTAAGCGCCTATTTATTGTTTTATTCCTTCGTGAAGAATGTGGAAAGTGGGCACAGGTCAACCTTTCTTGCGCGTCATTTTTAATCGTGAAGTAACTGTGGAATACAGTAAGCTAGTGTTACGAACGCATTGACAGGAATGGTCTACCTTTCAGATGTCTAGGAAGAACTTGCCTATAAATTTTTTCCTGCGTTCAGGACTTAAGACTGCCACGGAAAACCGAAGGGGCGCATCTTTGACAGGAATCGTTAGGGAATTCTGTAATATTGCGAGGTACTATTATTAACATATTGATATAAATGCTTTACTGTTTTGTTGCGCAGAAATATCATACTTTAAAATTTGTCCCGAACTCGTGCCAAGTACCCACATGCCGTGAAAAACGAATAGGATAGTTTCTGAAAATAAATTGAAGAAAAGTACAAGCATGCCGAGGGAGCAGCTGCGGATATATAGTGATCTTTATGGTGCACTTTTACTACGTGAATAAAAAAGCGGTGTACATAAATAACTTCTCGTGGAAAAACAACGTACGTTCAGAATTTCTGTGTATACTTTGCCCCACGCTTTGAGGAAGAAATCGCGGAACCTAAGCACCGGCACGGAAAAATGAAAAAGTTCGGCCGCTTGCCGTGCAGTGCAGTCGACACTCGAGCTGCTATTTGATCGTACACTGGCGACCTCTATTGCATCTTCTTCCACGGGCGAAGCGACTGAACTTTGGCGCATTTATCGGTGTCCGTAGCGCGATGTTCGTGCGTGCACAAATTCAAAGCTATGCAGACAACATTCTCGTCTCCGGCGCTCGTGTCTTTCCTAGGCGTCGGCCGCGAGCGCGATTCCGTACAATGCACGCAGGCGCTATATTCCAAAGACCAGCACCTGCGCGCTTCGGGAACTGAGAGAGCTTGGGAGCGCTCGGTGCGCTTTCGCGGAATTTTTCCTATTAATCACAGCCGGGGAGGCACGGCAGTCGTTGCACGTCGGGATTATCCTATTCCCCCGGTTCTGTCTGAGCCCCTTTTTATCCACTTTTACTTGAAAACCGTACACGAGCATTCGCAGATATGCCCCTTCTTCCTTCCCCTGCTCGCCACCGTAGTCAGTTAAATCATACGCGCAGAGCGCTCACACACGCGAGAAGCCTCTATCTCCTCCCGCGAAGTGCACAGCGTCGGGAGCCGGGCTCGGGTCTTTCATCGCGGTTTTCCATTGTCTCTCGCTCGTACAACTCCAGAGGCGGGCGTGTTTTGTTCCGGCTTTTGTTCCACCGCCGTGTGCGTGTGTGCATGCCCTTCGCCCTCTCGCTAGCAGGGTACGCGAATTTATAGACCTCCGCAACTATAACTAACCCTGGGTCGTGAAACGGAAAGTTTCGCCGCCGCTGCTGAAGCAGCCGCGGCCCTTTGTTGCACGGCTGGAGCGCAGGCCGGGCGTATCCGGATCGACGGACCCATATTTCATCGCAAGACGCGCGCTAGAAACACGCGACCGCGCTCTGGCAGCGCGTTTACCTTGCTCGTATTTCTCTTTGCGCTCGCCTTTCGCTCTCTGCCTGTCCTCTGGTGGCGACCTAATCGGGAAGCACACCAGCACAGCACTTAAAGTGGAACTAGCAGATTCTCAACTCTTCCGGATGTCCTGCATTTGTAAGGGCGATGTGACGTGATCATAATGCGTCTTCGCAAGCGCCAGCTGAAAGTTTGACGCGTCGTTTTGAAGACGCAAGGAAAATTCAAGAACGCGCTGTCTTCTCTCTTCTTGGACACTTTAGTGCATACCATCGCGTGATTCCACTTTCCATTCCCTTAGGCGCAAGGCAAATTTTCGTAAAAAAAAAAAAAAAATAAATAAAAAATAAAAAAATACGCGCTATATTAAGGTTCAAGAACTAGACGTATGAAATAGTTTTCTATTAGAAAACTGAGAAAAAAGCATTATTAGTACTGCCTTTGCAAATAATGCATCTGAAAGGCTGACTGACTGGTCGCAATAGAGTTGCACTCATACTTCTATGCAGAGATACCGAATCTTGGATTCGATGCAGTCGCCAGTTGGATAAATTCGTCACGTTTTCGAGGAGGTTTGGCGACAGTGCACCTTGAATCGCCGAACTCGACAGATGCATTCAGATAGATTCGAAGGACCTCACTGCTGTCTCCGTTTTGTTCTACTCTCTTGAGTCTATACGCAAATGAAATGAGCATGATCTGTATAACGTTCAATAATACTTTATAACACGTTCAAAAAATATTTTCAGTCAGTGTTCACCGTTGATAATGACGATGTTATCCAGACAGTGCCACAACAATATCACCACGGGAAACTTGTTGGCACTCCTGAAATTTCTGAGGCGGGCGTGCTATCGTTGCTCCTAAAACTGGACGAAAAGAAAAGTAACGGACCGGATAATATACCCAATAGTTTTCTGAAGCGTTACGCTGAACCCTGTAGTAAATATCTTGTTCGAGAAGTCAATCCGCGACTGTCGAATTTCTTGTGAGTGGAAAATCGCCAAAGTAATACCGGTGCATAAATCAGGTGACAAACATTCCCCGAATAATTATCGACCTATTTCTCTCACATGTACATGCGGAAAAATTCTTGAGCACATTATTCTGAAATTTCTAACCCAATACGTAGAGGCTAATCAACTTATCCACCCTCGCCAGCATGGATTCAGGAGCGGGCTATCGACTATTACACAACTTGTTGAATTCATACACGATCTTGCACGGGGTATAAATAATCAGTCTCAATATGATATAATTTTTCTAGACTTTTCTAAAGCGTTTGACCGGGTATCACACAGGAAACTGATCTATAAACTTGAGCATTTAATTGGTGATGGTCACATGACCAAATGGATTAGCAATTATTTAACGGACCGTTACCAATTAGTTCATCTCGACGGACACATCTCTGACATCATTCCAGTAGTATCGGGAGTCCCCCAAGGATCTGTGCTGGCACCTCTATTAATTTTGCTATTCATTAACGACATAACAAACCAAACTGATGTAAAAATGAGACTATTTGCAGACGACTGCGTTCTCTACCATGAAGTTAGACACCCATCGGACCAGGTCAAACTAAACAGGGCATTAAACAATGTCTTTCAGTGGTTTGAAGACTGGAACATGGTAATTAACAAAGAAAAGACAGTTTCTATGTCCGTCACAATGAAAAAATTCCCGCTTAAGTTCACCTATGGCTCCGACACCACTGCACTACAAGCTGTAACAGAATACCGATATCTTGGCATCCTTATCACAGCAGACTTAAACTGGACAATGCACGTGCAGCATGTAGCAAAAAAAGCCATGAACAAGCTCTTTTTCCTTACACGTGCCTTAAATAATTCGCCTTCCGAAATAAAGCTCCAGGCACACACTACGCTTCTCCGCCCAATGCTAGAATACGGCAATATCGTATGGTTTCCCTACAGAACAGGCTGCATAAACATACTCGAAAGTGTGCGGCGAAAAGCTGTGCATTTCATCTATAACTGTTACAGACGGACAGATTCACCGACTAAACTTTTACATCGTGCGTGGCTTCACCCTTTATCTAGCCGGTCAAGACTACATCGCCTGAAATTCTTATACCTACTTCTACACAATTCATACAAGATTAACCCCGAAGACTTCGTGAAAAAAAGCCAGTCCAGAATAACACGTCATAAATATCCCCTCTTTTTTGAGGAATTTTTCTGTAGCTACAACACTTATTACTTTTCTTTTTTTTTTTCCGCAAACAGCGCGCTTGGAATACACTTGACGCCTCAGTTGTAAGACAACCCACAGTCCAAAAGTTCTTAGAGCTTGCCGAGCCTACTTTGTTGTCCTGAAGCTGTCTGAATTTGTGTCAAAGCTCCGGTGATATATGCTTTCTATTGTATAACTGATTTTTTGGTGTTTTTTGTGCTATTCTATGAAGGTTTTTCACATTGAATCTGCCACATCAGCAATTATGTCCATGTCAAGCAGTTCATGTCCACTTTTGCAAAAACCCCATCTGGTTGACAGTATATCAAAATCAATAAAATAAATAGTACTGCGCAGACAGCATTTGATAAATTTGTTGCGCTTGCCGAGTGGGTAGTCCTTTATTTTACAAATCGTTGGTGAAGTTTGGGTGCCTGTATATGTTCCAAGTTACTCTACATTTCTTTTTTGTTCTAGCTACCAAAATTAGGACAGCTAAAAGTAAATGTTAATTTCCGTTCACGAACTTCTGTTATAAATTTTTGTGATTAATGCAGTAAAAATTAATAAATAGATAAGATAAACCTGCGCAAGAGTATTTGACAACTTAGGGTTCATTAATAGCCATAAGTGCGTTCAGAATTACTCAGACGCGTTCGGAATGATCTGGTGCCAACTGTGCCAGTGGGCTTCCCCGATCTGCCGGGCACATAGTAATTAATTTCTACCAGTCGGCTCAAAGAGCACGATCTTAGCAACCCAAACGCTCAATGAAGAAATTACAGGCTGTATCCTTGATCTGTCATTTCATTTGGTCGGACGTCAGCATGGCGGCGGCATCAGAAGAGAGCATCGAACGGCAATTCATAGAAATCGCAAGATAATTGGTCGCGCACTCCATAAGAGCAATCGCCACTTTTCGCACGCACCGGCTAACCACTGGCTGCGTCACGCAGCCAGTACTGAGTTCCGGTCGTCAATGGTCCCCTTTCCACGTGCGCTTAAAAGCAGAAGTTTCACCATCCAGATGTGACCAGCGGCAGATGTTGATTTTGAGGACGGCGCGAAAGGGACGAGGACAAAGAAGGAACATGAAAACAATAGGACAGGGTTCCTTCTTTGTTCTCGTTCCTTTCGCGCCGTCCTCAGAATTCCCATCAGCTATGAAACAACTAGCTCAAACCACAGTACTTCTTGATCAGTGGTAGATGACCGAATGAATTCGAAACGGCAACTGTACAAGGAGAATGTACACCCTTGCGCAAAAGTGGAGAGACCACGCGTTTTGACAAAACTACACATCAGCTTTTTCTGAAGGTGCACCGGTGATTTCTAAGTTATGCATAGGGTAGCCTAACTAATATGCTTGCCATCTTGCTCAAACATATTTGTCAGGTGCATCTTTTTATACCGAAAAATAATAATTCCAGCGAGTGACGTGGTCTCTCCACTTTTGCGCAGGGGTACCTATGTCACAGTGGCGGCCATTTTGTGGAGCACGTAGCACAGCGAAAGGCTGCAGACATATCTAATCTCCTTATTATTGCCTGATTCGGCTTGCACCGTCACCACCGAAATCTTGACAAAGCTAGCGCACTGCAGCAGCCAACTTCAGGACTGCGGATGGACGATAAAGGGTAAGCGAATGAAGCTGCGAGCACGGATTCGATTTCAGTCACGTGGTTTGTTTGTTTTTATTCATACAATACCCGCAGCGCCACTAGGGCATTACAGCGGGGGGCACAAAACATCATAAAACAAATGCACAGTTTTGCGGCTCGTTCTCTGATTTTGTTGTTTTAAGTGAATCATCCGACTGCTCGGTTGATGTACTGAGGCGATTTTTCAAGCATATAGTACTCAAGTACATGCAAGAATTTGTGCCAACTAAGAGAAAACGGGTGGGAAATACTATTCCTTGGATAACTAACTAAAGACGTTATCCGTCTAGAGCGTAAAATGAAAAAAGTAAGAAAGCAAAGGCGTTTTTCTCCTTCAGCAGCTAATAAAAACAAGCTTTGTGTACTACGTACTAAAGTTAAGGAATGCATTAAGATGAACAAGGACTACTATTTCAATGTTACTATGAAGGAATTCCTGCTCACGGCACCAGAAAAGTTATTTCGCCACTTATCTCCTGAAAAGAAAATAACATACAAACTCTGCATAAATGGCGAAACAATAACATCTCCTCGCATGGTCGCGTCAGCCTTTAATCATTTTTTTTTTTTTGCTCTGTATTTACTAACGATGACGGTACGAAACCGAATTTCGACAAAGCGGAGCACTGTGCGCCCATAAGTAATGTTATTATTTCCGAAGAGGGCCTTTTCTCACTCTTGCTCAGTATTGACACCAAAAAATCTCCAGGTGCTGAAGGCATACCCAACGCCTTTCTCGTTAGATACGCCGAGTGGTGCGGCAAGTATTTATGTATCATCTTCAACCTGTCCTTGCCTAAAGCAGATCAATTCCCATTAATTGGAAAAGCAGCAATACCCATACCAGAAGCAGATAATTCATCATTACTTTCGTTTTATAGGCCGATATCATTATTGTGTACATGTTCTAAGGTTTATGAGCATAATATTTACAGTCATATCTCGACGTTCTTGGAAAATAACAACATGATTGACAGCAGGCAACATGAGCTCCGAAAAGGACTTTCCACTGTAACCGCACTTCTAGAACTAATTCACGACTTCTCTGCAGCGATCGATGTTCAAAGCAAAATTGACATTATATATATTGATTTTGAAAAAGCGTTCGATCGCGTTTCACAACCTAAGCTTCTGTGAAATCAAATCAAATCAAATCGTTTATTTTCATCAGCTGCTTGCTGGTTGGGCTTACAGCTGCTCGAGGCAGCTTGACGAGGCCCATGTGACCATTACAGAGAAAATAAATAAAAAGAAAAACAAAATCAAGGTAGGGCGTGGTAAACATGAAAAGAATTCATTAAAAACACAACTTGAACAACAAAAACCGACGTGTTCACACGTGCGATGCACAGGCGTTCAAACCACCAAGATATGCAGTATGTAAAACAGATGACAAATAAACAATTCTAGATACATAATCGCTGATACCACATGAAATGTCGAACACTCGTCAGTTATACAGTATTTAAAACTCTAAAGCACATATGCAAGTTAAGGAAAAAACATCAAGGTATAAAATACAAGAGCAAAATACAAGAAAAATATAGATGCAACAAATGTGTTGAAACAGATCAACGCAGAGTACATTCTCATGGGATTTTATTCTACATGTTAATAAATTGGTCTCTCAACTGGTTTAGCGTAGGCTTTGTATCATAGATGTACATATTTAGTAATGTTGGGAGCTTATGTTTTAGTGACTGGTTTTTATAATTAGTGCGGAAACGCGGGATGAACCAAATTTCAGAGTTTCTTGATAAAATGATGCTTTCGTGAGGTTTTAATAACGCGGTGGCAATCAAAACGTTGTGGAAGGAGCCTCGTGAAAGATGATATGAGCGTAATATACGAAATTCGCACAAGCACGACACAGGGATGATATTATAGGTCGCGGATAAGGGACTGGAGTGAGAGAGGTGTTCATGGTTTGCAATGCACCGGATGATTTTTTTCTGTAGGATAAATATTTTCTGCTTGTTAGTATTTGTTGTGGTTCCCCAGACAAGGTGGTAGTAGTAGACATGCGAAGCAAGTAATGCATGATATAGTTGGAGCTTAATGTGCATTGGAAGAATTGCGCGGCAACGTGAGACAGCGCCAACTGCCTTGGAAATTTTGTTGCATATGTCTACAACATGCATGTCCCAGTTTAGACTACTGCTAAATGTGACACCTAATATTTTATGTGACTCAACTATTTCTGTATTCAGGCCTTCATAGGTGACAGGGTGGTCTAAATGATATGTTTTGTTTTTGGCTCTGAAAATTATTATCTTCGTCTTTGATGGATTGACTTTTAGACCGTTTGACCTCGACCATGAGGATAACTTTACAAGGAGGTTTTGGCACTGCTCTCTTAACACATTTGCATCTGGACCGGGCATGAGTATAGAACAGTCGTCGGCGTAAATGATAAATTTAATTGATGGGTCAATGTGTACAATATCGTTGATAAAGACATTAAATAACAGCGGTCCGAGTAGGCTTCCTTACGGAGCACCTTTAGTGACTGCTAGAAAGTTCGATCGGTGATTTCCCAAGCTTACCATTTGTTTTCTGTCACTTAAGTATGATTTAATTAATTCCAGAGGTGTGCCACGTACTCCGTACCGAAATAGCTTTGTTATGAGAATTCTGTGATTTAATGAGTCAAAAGCTTTCGCGAAATCTACGAAAAGGCCAAGGGTAAAATGTTTTTATCAAAATTATCCAACACAGTTTCTTTAAGAGATATGAGCGCTGTTTCGGTTGATTTTCCAGGTCTAAAACCATGTAAATCATCGCTAAAGATATTGTTTAGCACAAAATATTTTATGAGACGTGTGAACATAAGCTTTTCCAGGCCTTTCAAAAAAACGGGAATAATGCTTATTGGCCTGTAATTAGTCGCGATGTTCTTATCACCGCCTTTGAAAATGACCAAAACTCTTGAACGTTTCATATCTACAGGAAAGACGCCACATTCAAAAATTAAGTTAAATATATGCACCAGCACTGGAAGCAGGAATTCCAATACGCACTTAACCGGTTTAATTCGTATATTATCGCAATCTAAAGCAGCACTGTTACTTAAACTCATAAATGTTCTGGACACTTCTGTTTCATCAGTGGGTTCCATAAAAAACTGCTTATCGGGCTGCAAACTGTATTTTCATCCTGTGTCCCAGGCTGTGCTGTTGCACCTACGCTGACGAAATTATTATTGAAGTAATCTGCAAGCGACTTGCTGGCGAGTTCTTTACCGTCAACGATGATCTTATCTGGGGCTGAGTTGAAGTTGCTGCGGCCCAATACTTTGTTCACTACTTTCCAAGCTAAATGAGGTTGATCTCTAGATATACCTGCGAATAGGTGATGATACTACGTATGCTTTGCACGTCTAACTAATCTCGGCAAAGCTTCAACCTCTGTTAAAAAACAATTTGCTCCTTGCGTGGATTGAAGCTTATCGTTGTGGTCGATCGCCAGTGTGTTCGTATTGATGACGTGTGCTCAGATCCTGCACCTGTTAAATAGGGCATTCCACAGGGATCTGTTCTTGGTCCATTGTTCTTTTGAATCTTCATTAACGACATAGTTCACAACCTGCCCGTCAAAATAAAACTATACGCCGACGACTGCATAATCTATCAGGAAGTTCAAAATAGCAGAGACCCGGTATTACTCAACAGTGCTCTAGCGAAGATTGCAATGTGGTGCTCGGATTGGCAAATGACAGTCAACACAAAAAAAAAAAATCAGTTGCAGTGACAGTAACACGGAAGCGACAACCATTACTTTTCTTGTACTCCGTAGGTGATAGCGCTCTCGAAAGGGTAAACAGCTATAAAGATTTAGGAATAACCATAACTTCGGATTTAAGGTGGAATGTGCACATATCGGAAGTTGCGAAGCGAGCCACGAGGAAACTTGGTTACTTCAGAAGAAATCTGCGACAGTGTACCAGCGAGGTGAAATTAGTGGCGTACAAAAGTTTAGTTCGTCCTGTCATAGAATATGGATCAATCGTCTGGGATCCGTTCGCAGACGGCAACATAAAGAATTTAGAATCTGTTCAAAAGAATGCGGCTAGATTTGTGTACCGATCTTATAGTTGGCGTATTTCCGCCAGTGCCTTGGTAAGAAAGGCGGGATTAGAGTGTTAAGAAAAGCGGTGCCAACGTGATCGATTAAAATACATGTACTTGCTATACCACAATACACTTGATGTGAACAAACGCGAGTATACATTCAGCCAGTGTACAAGCGAACTATCCGATCACATCATGATAAAACACTACAAGATTGTTCCTGCCATTCGAACACATTCTCAAGCTCATTCTTTCCGAGGACAATACGTGAGTGGAATCGACTGCCAGCAAGTGCTGTGGAAAGCCCAACCACTGAATCATTTGTGAAATGCCTTCAGTTGTGATGGTAGGCGTTTTGAACTCTGCCACGTGTACCTTACTTGTACATTTTTGTTTTTCTTTATATGGTTGTTAACAGGATGTTGCTCTGTTATTCGCGGTTGCACTTGCCAAGTTGTGCTTGTCGGTTTGCGGAAGCAGGCTTGTAGTGCCCTGTTTTGTTTTTCCGGTGTAATAACTATGCTATCTTTCATGTCTCCCACTCCTGCTTACAGCCTCACCTTGAGGCTAGCAGTACTGTATAAATAATAGCTTGTTTTATCTAAATGCCTGACGTAAAATTTCTCGACAGATTGTCTGTATGAAGCACTAAAAGGTGGGATGAGTCAATGCAGTAAGTTAATCAAAGTCAACATTCTTGCAGATCCTCTTGTACTCAAAGCGCTATTCGAAATCCGTCTACGGACTGTATTCGCAACGCACTGTGTGTTCGTGCGATATCTTTTATCTGCCTTGGTACCGAGCACAAATGTTCAGACTTTCAAAGCAGGCTAAACAAAATATCGTTTTACACTTTAGGTACGCCGTTGATTAAAAGTATGCGCTACAGCGTGAGAACCAAGCGGCAGCAGATGGGCACAAGGTCACAAGAAAAAAAGAAAAACATATTGAATGGCTATAAGTTGTTGCTTCTTTCCTTCGACATCATAGCTTTAGTTTTGCGTGCAGCACGAGGCACAACACTATGTTGGATTTTCAACGACAACTAGCGGACCACGCAACCTTCTACGATGTCGCTTGCCGCTCCTCAGTTCAGCTGCCTTTCAACATGGCGGAAACGCGTGCGGCAGTCTTTAGATGGAAGCACTTTTGCATAAGGGCTATAGTACCAGCAAAGCAATAAACTCCGATGGTGCAGATACCTATGGAAATCAAGGCGTTGGTTTAGCACTATTTTTTTTTCTTTAGCAAAGTGTTTTCTCACTCTTCATTCGCAACATTCACAATATTCTCGCTCGCAAAAAAATGGCTGTGGTTTAGCTTCGGTTAAACCTAGTGTGAAGCGAAAGCCCACATTTGGAATGGGAGCAGTTAGGGATAAGGGTAGATGGAGAATACCTCAGTGATCTGCGATTTGCTGATGACATTGCCATGCTAAGCAACTCGGGGGATGAACTGCAAATAATGATTGGTGACCTAGACAGGAAACGTAGAAAGGTAGGCTTGAAAATCAATATGCAGAAGACTAAGGTAATGTTCAACAGCCTCGGAAAGGAACAGCAGTTTACATTAGGTAGCGAAGTACTAGAAGTAGTAGGCGAATATGTCTACTTAGGACAGGTAGTAACCGCAGATTCGGACCATGAAAAGGAAATAACAAGAAGAATAAGATTGGGATGGAGCGCATTTGGCCAGCACTCACAGATTATGACTAGCAGCTTACCGGTATCGCTAAAGAGGAAAGTATATAACAGTTGCATCTTACCTGTGGGGCTGAAACATGGAGGCTAACCAAGAGAGTTCTACTTAAGTTGAGGACAACCCAGAGGGCTATGGAACGAAAAATGGTAGGGGTAACATTAAGAGATAGGAAGCGTGCAGAGTGGGTCAGAGAAATAACTCAGGTTACCGACATTCTAGCGGCAATTAAGATGAAGAAATGGGCATGGGCAGTACATGTAGTGCGAAGAGAGGATAACCGATGGTCGCTTAGGGTAACAAACTGCATTCCAAGGGAAGGAAAGCGTAGCAGGGGGCGGCAGAAAGTTAGGTGGGCGGATGAGGTTAAGAGGTTCGCAGGGGTCAAGTGGATGCAGCTAGCACAGAACCGGGTTAAGTGGAGAAATATGGGAGAGGCCTTCGCCCTGCAGTGGGTATAGTCAGGCTGATGATGATGATGATGATGATGATGATGATGATGATGATGATGATGATGATAATGAAGCGAAAGCTGAAGCATGGTTTCACATGGTAAAGATCTTTATTCAGTTTTTTTTTTTTGTTATGGCTAAGAGGGACTCCTGTGATCCGTAAAGAAGTTCGTCTTTATTGGAACTTCGCGTACTCCGAGTTGTGGCTGCGCACATCGATATTGACGTAAACGACTGTGGGCACCTGCACCTAACCAGGTCAAAATCGTTTTCATCTTTTTTCTCGTATATTTTACATTGGTTTATAAGAAAGGAAAGACATGGTATCTTTCTTTGACCTTCAATGGTGTTTAAGGTGAAAACCTCGATCCGTGACGCTGACGGCTTGTAAATTAGGTTTTGGGTATAGGAAGGAGCCTTATAGTTTTGAGCGGACGCCACGGAATTGTGGACACGTACACCTAACCAGGTCGAGATCATGTTTTAATATTTTTTCTTGTATATTATACATTGGTTTATAAAGATAGGAAAGGCGCATTATCTGTCTTTGACCTTCAAGGTTCAAGAGGATAGGGCTATCTCTCCGTTTAAGTTAGGTGAGTGGACGCCACGCAATTGTGGACACCTACACCAGGTCAGCATCATGTTTTCATATTTTGTCTTGTATATTGTACATTGGTTTATAAGAAAGGAAAGAAGAAAAGGCGCAGTATCTGTCTTTGACCTTTAAGGTTGTTCAAGGTGACATCGCACAACCCAGGGCTACTTTTCCGTTCAAGTTAGGTTTTGGGGAAAGGAAGGCGCAGTATAAATTTCGGTGCACAGCACAAAATCAAGGACACACCCAATTAATTAGGTCAATGTCATTTGAAGGACAAATTTAGTGTCACACGAAGACCTGCTATACCTATCGTAGTGAAGGTTTCGCTTCCATTGTACATACATTGGTTTATAAGGAATGCCGCAGTATCTGTCATAGTCACACAAATGTGAAAACCGTGCATACCCTAAGGCTCGAACTACCTGGCGTAGTTTCGCTTCAAAAGAGCCAAACTAGCACACTCACTAGAACTCCATGCACCAGCTACTTTATAAGGAGTTCAGCACACACTCAGAGATGACGCAGCAGGCACTACAGGGTGCGAGCGCTTATTAACGCTGGCAGAAGCCCCACTTCATGCTGACTTCTTCAAGTTCTCCCTCTTTCGACGAGCCATAAGAGAAATGTATAGCTTGGATTCTGAAATTCTGAACAGCCCAGCAATTGATAACTTTGTTTCAGTCCTTATAAACCAACGACCGAAAATACTACTGTTTTTCTTTCTTCCAAGGCCTTGAGTGAAACCTAGCTCTTTGAAAATGTATGGCGAATATGAATTGGTATTTTTGTAAACGCATTCCTTCTATTTAAATTTCATCGCTTGTATTGTTGTCATGTTTACCTATAATAGAGTGGAACAATCTGCCTGCAGACGTTTTTTCTTTGGAAAGTTTTGATTGTGGTGTAACAAACGCACTACAGTTGTGATGTTTTTTACTTTTCTGCTGTTTTTACTCTTATTTACATGTCCTATTGTTGTGTAATGTTATATTTTGTGCTCTTGTACGGCATTCATTTACTGGTCTGGATTTGCTGCTGTGTGATCCCTTTTAGTTTTTCTTCGGTTAAATCAAGCGCCCGTTTCAAGTAAATTTTTTTTTTAAAAGCTGACCTGCCTTGTTTCTGTATATCCCCACCTGCTTGGTCTTCCGAGACTGCAATACTTTCAAATAAATAAATAAATAATTAAATTGCTCTGTTACCGAATCCGATCCACCTTGCTAACTGTGCAAACACGTTGCCAAGCCCGTCCCATTCTAGTGCGTTTCATGCACGTGCCAAACTCATATATGCGCCCAGTTGCAATATCCCCGAATGAGATTCACAGTATGTGTGAAAAAAATCAACACAAATGAAGAAGTGAGGAGCAAGCATTTATATGTGCCGCTGTTGTGCTCGCATTGCTCTGCCTTTGTGAATTGCTCAGATGTCCTTTCTTGCGTATCGTATTGCATAATGTTGAAACATATGTGTCTAGTTTAAGCCGAAACATTAAAAGACTTTGAGAAGCAAGCCAGTCCTCAGCCATTACTGCGGCCAACCTTAAATAGCAAAATGGCCTCTGGTGAGGTTGCAGCCATTGCTCTGCAAATTTATTTCCTTTCCCTCACAGTAGGGAATCTTGAAATGCACGAGTTGCAAGCTCAAAACCTTGCACTTGAAATTGCAAATAACAGGCGGAAAATGATGAGTGGGTGGTCCAAATTAACGAGTCTGTTATTACGCTGTCAATTGCAATAGTGAAATTTATAGACACATAACGGTTTCGAAGGAAATTAGCCGAGATTTATCAGGTGCAATAATGTGTAATGGCTCCGGGATATTCTAGAAACGGCATTCATGAAGCGAATTTGAATTCTCAAACTTGGAGATGTCTCAATGCAGTAACTTTATGTATGTTTCGCACTGAAATGCGCATTCTATGGAAAGGCTGCGTTATACTTCGGCCTGGTAAATGAGATTGCTTTTACAAAATACCACTTCAGCGATTAGCCCTGAAGAAGCGTATGACTAATAAACAAACCAACAACATACTGAACTATGGAGATTAAGACTTCTAACGTTTAACTTTCTCTCTTCATGGTGTCATTGTTACGACGTATTTAGATGTTGAATAGGATTGCAAGCGCTTAGTACTTGGGAACAGGTTTTTGTAACTATGAGCAACCAAGGCTCCGGGGTCGGCCAGCTTTCTTTACAGTATTTACAGGCATATCAAGCCTGAGTTATGATTTCGGTTTCAATTCTGTCTTGACGTTAAAGTAATATTTTTAGAGGAAACACGCAGTAATGTGCTCTTTTAAACAACTGAAGGGCCTATACGAATGTATATTTGCCACTAATCAATAGTCCCCAAGGCGTATGTTTTAAAACAAATGCGATTACTGAAGCGTACCGAAACTATCAACCAGACAAATCATATCATGTGATCAGACGCCGCCTGCTTACGTTTCGCGGCATTGCTGACAGGTGGCGCAGCCATCGGCATGCGCATAGCGTGATATGCGCATGCTGTACTGGTTAGTATTCTAGTATTAAGCTTGATCTATTAATAATGTTAATAATTCTGTAATAGTATAAAAAGCTGCAGCAATATCCACGAAACCTTTGGAGTGACTGTATTCAGCTATGAGCTAGCGGCTTTCGGCTGTAGTTCAGATTATTTTATAAGGCTTAACGTCCCGAAAAGACTCGGGCTATGAGGAACTCCATATTTTGGGTCAACAGACGAGCACTCTAACCACTGAGCCACCGCGGCGCGCGTCCTTTTGGCCCTGTAGCTTTCGCCGCATAGTCGCAGAAAATTGTGTCCGAGTGTAGGTGCTTTCCGATTAGTCATAAAATTGCTTCATTCCGATAAATACCTTTCGCCTATCCGACTTTATTCCACCTTTTCGGAACGAACAAGGACGCTAAACACGGTTACACCGGAACAGGGGTAATAGCGGTAATTTGGATGATCCTATTCCTTTCAATCAGACCGAAATCGAACTTTTTTTTTCTGTAATCCACATGTAATGAACATGTAATGTAATACTTTGTCACGGGGTGCAAGTGTCTATTCAGCCTTATAGCTAGAATCATGGCGTAATAAACTGAGTCTGAATGAACCACATTCTACACAAAGCCGGTGTGAGTGAACTAAGCTACGCAGCCACCCATGTGCCTGTCTTCTGGAAGCTGCGATTAATAAATACCCAGAAAAGAAGTGCACGAGAGGGAAGAGACGGAGAACGGTTTTCAGAGCTGAATACCGGAAACAGGTAATAACACAGTGTCGGCGCTCCCGCATGGCAATTCGAGTGCACTGCGGATACATAAACAAAGCCCCTTCCTTTCTATTTGCGAACGCTCGCAACTAACCGTTGGCTCGCCAATGACTACCTGCCGGAATCGTACACTCGAACATCGGCGCAAGTTGTGAGCGCACGCAAGGGGCATTGGCGGAGACGGAGGGGAAAACGTTTAGCCACAAATCACGCTACTCGCCGGAGGCCGCGCGGGCGGTTTCATGAAGGATGGTGGGCAGCGTCGTTGCATTTCGGCTGCGCGTTCTCCCAAGACGGCGCAGCGCACGTGCAGCCCACCCGAAAAGCGCACTGCGATGCGCCGCCATAGAGATCAAGTTCTCGAGCGAAATGTGCGCCGCCCCAGATGCGCGGAGCCAGTGTGCGTGGGTCTCATAGGTGTGTCTCTTCGAGTCCCGCGTGTTGGCTGGCTGCTGCGCTGCACGCGCGCTGGAGCATAATAATTTGGCCATCTCAATTCGCGTGCCACCGTGTGCCGGCAACACGCCCTCCGCGCAAAGAGGAAAGCGTCCGCCTGATGGAGCCCGCATGCATCGCCGTTCGGCAGTGCTGCTCATTCCGGGTAATTTGGGTCCGAGCCAGCCAGTCGCACGCCGTCGCGGCTACGCCTTGTCATTTCGGCCCAGGGGGCGCCCGCCTCACATCGTTCCCCCTTGCTTTGTTTTGGATGCTGCGCTCGAGGAACCACGCATCGTTTGCCGTGCACTCACGGTCGCAAGCTCGACGCACATACATCAAAAACGATCACTAGGCGGAAGCGAAGAAACAAAAAAGTGGCGCTAAGCACCGTTCAAAACGAAACTATATGCATGGAACGAAACGGCGTGAGAAGAAGAAACACCCAACTAAGTAGACTCGCTCCGTCTCTTTCTTTTTGCCGGTGACCAATCAGCAAGCGTGGTTCCCCTATAAAGAACGCAGACGCAGTTGGCGGCCCTATAGTTTTGCCAGAATGACGGCTTGCAACGAGCCAATCCGTGCGAACGAATGGTATTACAAGTACGCTGGCTTCACCAAATCTTCCCATTGCGGTTGGTCGTTTGTCGGGCTCTCGACTGCGCAGGAGGGCAATTCGGGCAATCCGCGCGTCCACTGCACTGCCTTTGTTCTCTCTCAACTTTACTCCCTTCCTGCGCCAGTACACTGGCTAACCTGTGCGCCGGTTGACCTACCGGAGGCATAGCGCACAATGCGAAGAATAAAGCTGCACGCTCCGTTTCGCCGAAAAGGGGCGGCTGGACGCGCTTGCGGCCACGCGGTATTACTGCCCGGTCGATAAGGTCCCGCCCTCGCTTATGTGTCCGCTCAATTGATTCTCACTGCTTTCCTTTCTTCAAAATCACTTGTAGTGGGACCACTGCTACTATAGATTAGAAGCATCATTCATATCCTTAACTTATACGCACCACAAAAAAGGAGGATTTGTATCAACTGGCGCTACGGTACGTGGCCTCCTGTTTATGCCAAGCGCGAAACGCCATCGTGGGCATAGGTATTTCACAGTTCATCAATCGGCCTCAGTTATTGGTAAACAGGCGCATCACCCCTATTCGGACTCAGGTGGCGGGGTCAAGACTGAGTTTCAGGAACGAGACGTAGACGAGGTGAAGCAGATGAGAGGGGAAAAAATTGTGGAACATTGAAGCGTTGCCTTTTAGGGTAAGACAGGGCAGCGATGCTCCTGCCTGCCGGCCCTTGCTGATACTCGTTCGTGCATGTACTTTGCTGCTCGCTTAGTCGCTAATCTCTTAATCAATGTCTCTGTTATCTCACACATACTGATTAAAGTATAGTAGACCACAGGACAAAGCTCCGCTTTAACCATGGCCGTGCAAGGCGTCTGCGTGGCGTAAGAGCAGCTCATTTAACTCGGGATGGGCTCGAATGTGATCTATTTATCCATCTCATAGGAGAAGGTCAAATTGGCAGCAATTCCCCATTCGGCCATCACTTGTGGTCTCGTGACTCACACAATCCGCAGGCCAATCAAGAGCCGGTCATGTCGCAAGCCAAATATTACCTTCTAGAGGCATCTCCGTAATTTTTGGCTCGCAATGCCGACGCCAAAGCCAGATTTCCTGAAGGAAAAGACCTTCAGCTCTGCAATATAAAAACTCAGTGGGCACTTAAGTTCTACCTTTAAATGCATGACACTACGGCGCTAATGGCTGCCGTCTGCGGCTCTCCTTGCGGGTCTTCGTTCGCGTACATGCTCTTCGCTACTCACTCACTCACTAATCCCTTAATTCGCGCCTTTGTTATCAGGTATATAATCGTTAGCGCACAGTCGCCAGCTACCCTACATTATGTGAAAGGTAAAGCCGATATAAACAGAAAGCTCCGCTTTAATAAAGCGCGTTTACGACCGTGCCTGCGCAGCATAGGAGTAGCGTGCCGTGACCCAGGATCTATGGGTCACGTAAGTTTCGATGCTCGTCTCAAAAAAAGGGTACCCGAGTTGCTAGCTCGTGCCCCATTACGTAGTCTCGTGACGTCATACAACTCGCCGACCAATCAGTGCTCGGCCGTGTCGCCTGCAAACAACCCCGTATACCGCGTATATACTCGTGGTACTTCTAAGGCCGGACTTTGTGCAGAGCGGGGCTTTAACGCTATAGCGTTTTAATAAGGTTCGTCTAAGACATCAGTGTAAAATCAGACTTCAGTGATCATTGGTTTCCTTAAAAAAGTTACAAGCGCTTCCTGAATAAAAAAAAATCAATAATTTTATCGATCCGCCAAACTGAGCAAAAAAAAATGGCTATGGTTTGACCAATGACCATCTCGAGTAGAGTTGTGGAAGCAACATCTGCGGCAAAAGGGGCGGCGGCGGCATCTCTGAGTCACTGCGCCGCGGAGGAGTAGGCGGTGGCCCCGGCGGGCCAGCTGTGCATCGTGTGACGTCACTCCCTCCTGGAGCATGCGACGCTGGCGCGGCGGCGGCGGCACCTCTGAGTCACCCGCGCAGCGGTAGAGTCGGCGGCGGCTCCGACGCGGCTTTCCAGCTGTGTTCCGTGTGACGTCACTCGCTCCTCGCGCATGCGCAGCTTGGCTCATCGGGGGCTCCGCGACTAGCGTAGTGTTGCTTCCACAACAAAACAAGAACACTGCACGGGAGTGATACCGCAGCTGTGCGAAATGAAACAATATCTCGCTGAACGAGCTGCAGTTAACGATCAGATCTTTTCTGTTGACTTACTATCTATGCTCAGAATACATTTCATCATATTCTGCTGTATCATTTCCTCTAATCATAAATTTGACTTACTTCATCTTGTAGAATAGACGGGAAACCTGTTGCGGCTAACCAGATGGGCAGAGACACTAAATTGCTACTTCTTATCTGTCCTTTAATCATACATTCAACAACCACGGCCTAGTGATCACTTTGGCAGAAATAAATGCCTGAAATTTGAATTTCCACCGAAGGAAATACCAAATAATTAATGCGCTCAGATCATCTGCTGGACGTGACCGTAAGCATGTTAAAACATTCCTTCGTCCTTGAATGATTGAATGAATGAATGAATGAATGAATGAATGAATTACCATCTCCTGTCGGCCACTGCGCTAATTGATGGAAACCTAATTGAAGCGAAGGCTTATTTAACATTCTCAGTGCAAGAGTAAGGGCACTGCTAGCGAAAATAGATGAAGGTTCGCTTTTCACGGAACATTTAGCTAATATTGAATAGAAAACAAAATTTCATTCAGCAACTGCCGTGCCACTAAGACATCCCGGTACACCTGACTTGCACAATTTATGACAATACTCCAATCCTGATAAGAGTACAAAACCTGCATTTCTTAAAACAAAATAAGATACACAAACTTACCTGATAACTACAAACATTGTACTGAGGGCGTGCAATCTCGAGGACACTGAAACACGTAAGTGGGCAACAATTCATCAGATACGCAGCTGCCTTGGGGACAATGCAGTCACTTGATTGCTAACTCCTGTTATCGCATGAGGCTGAGATACAAACGTTGGAAACATGAAGCGTACAAGGGCCCATTCATTTCGAGCAGAAGTATCGTAATGCATTCGAAATCATGTCTCCTAGGGCACAAGGGACAGAAATAACGTATATGTATAAGAGAGACGCCAGTCTTCAACTGCTGTTTAATGGAAAAATGGTGTAATATATACATTTTCAAAGTGCTGGCAATCACAAATGGTCAGTAGGGGTGCCACGCTTTAGGTACGGTATCTCCTATTTAGATAGATACACTGATAGAGTAGCGACGCAGTTTGGTCCTTCTGTATCTACACACAGGCTTTCGAAAATTTCTCGTTCTGTTTGCGTTTTCTTTGCTGCGAGTACGCGTATATTCTGAAAGATTGGTGTGCAGGGTATAAGGTTTGGCTCGCCGCCAGGGTAACTTTTGATAAAGCACTGCTGGCAGTGATCAGTGAGATTCCCGCCAGTGGATCCCGCTACCAAGCGATGCTCTCTCAGCCTTTAATTTAAGCATCGACCTGATCGTCCAATGTATAACTTGCCTAAAGTGAGCGAGAGTTCATAAACAACATCGACTTTGCGAGGAACGAGCTGCGTTTGGTGGTTTGCAGTACAAACTGGCAGCTTGGCAGCCAGTTTTCAACATGTCGCACCATCCAAAAAAGTTGCAGAAAGTGTGGTGTCGAACTTGTATTGTGAGTGCTCCAAAAAAGAAGCTTGTGTGCCTGTGCCCTCTCGTGAACAGTGCGGCAAGGCATGCCAGTTTGTACTATGAACCATCAAACGCAGCTCGTTCCTTGCAAAGTCGGTGTTTCTGTTCGACTATCTCTGTGGTTAGATCTTTATTTCACAATGAACAACGCAAAAAAATGCCTAATTAGGCTCTGTTTGGTGCCATTGGCTACTGGTTCCCCTTGTAAGTATCTCATAACGAACGCCTTATTTTCCCTGAAAATGTGAGGGCTTGACAAACACCGCGAAATTAAAAACTGAAGGAAGTAGGTATTCGTTCTGGGGATTCTGGGCATGCTGCTAACAAAAATATTTACATGCCATTATTTCCCACCGTCGAATAATAATTGTCCCCAAGAGGAGTTTTGAAAATTGGAACCACTTGCAATCCGCCAATGGCACACTCAAAGGCCTTTTATCCGTAATAGAGGGTTGGTCAAAAATATCTACAGCATTCCGCGGTGGATCAATGGTACTGAGCGCGAAGTTGTGAGTCTGATCACTGCCGTGGCTGCGGAGTTAAGGTAGATTAGAAAACTCAGCGCTACAACAATGTGACGCAGGTGCACGCTACCACCTCATAGGAGGTAGAAATAAATCTGGAGCCTTTCGCAGCGGCGTGTCTTACAGGCCAATCAATTGCACTGCTATCGCTAATAAAACGTATCAACTATACGTTTACTGCACGTTTCCGGCTCAAGCCCTCGTCCAGCTTTCTATAACTCAGCAGAAAACTGTTTTGTGTGCTGGCGCACAGACAACTATATGTTTTTGCTGCAGCGGATCGATAAGAATGACTTTCATATTTCGATGCACATCATTCTACGTTAAGGCGCGCTGCATGCCTGCATTCGGCGCTCGGCAAAATTATCATCAGCTGCTTTCTTAAGTTGCCAGATATTTTTAATTGCACCTCACAAAACGGCTCCTGCATCGTTCTGCATGTTCTTGAGTCTGATATAAACGCGTTTTTTTTTTTTTCGTTTCTGATACTTATAACTTGTACGGGATATTTCAATGGAAGCTCGTGGAGGTATACCCCTCAAACTCCACTTTGATGCTTCGAACGTCGGTCTCCAGTAAATTCACCACGAAGGGAATCAGACTGTAAGGTGTATACTGATCAGTACCGCTAACCCACCCATTATGTTTGAACTGGAGCACAGCGGCCTTCACCCACCCATTTGTTAGCCATTTCGGACGTGGTCTTGGCAAAGGCGACCGCTGCGGGACGCATAAAGATCGCGAAAACTCATACTCCGCTCGCTTCTTTCGTGGCTTGCAAGCGTTATAACTTGCACTGCTATTGCTTTTCTTAACAATTTTCCGCTCCTATGCCAAATTTCCCTGCTAGCAGCTGATTAGGTCTCGGTGTTTCCGTGCTGCGTAGTTAAGCAGGCTTTCACACGAAGCAGTGCCACGCATTGTGAGAGATTGTGCGGGTGTGTGCGGATGAGCATTTGAGCGGTACACTGGGTACATTCGATTGTCAGTCCACTGTCCGGGACTACTTGCTGACAGCTGTCCAAAGTTCGAGTTTCCTCGGGCAGCCCAGAAGCCCCGCCCCCCAGTAAAACTCCTGGGCGGGCGTCTAATTTGTGTTAGACCCCGAGCGCATTCTGAGTATTTTTCGTGTTCCTGCATACGGTATCATGCGCTAAACAATGCCACAATCTGTCTATAAGCTGGTGTAAGATGTTTGAATGTTGCGTCTTCGCTTTTATTCTTAATTTCACTACACAAGGAAGCGTCCAGAGCCCCTAGCACGGATTGCATTTTCGTGCTGGCCAGATGTTCTTCACAGCTAGCTGTTTCGCGATCTTTTCAGCGCGCGGTTTCTGAAAGCGTCGCAAGCGAACCACTTTGTGCTGGAGCAGCTAGCGCTTGTTGCAAGTGCTTTTGCAGACGATTTCTTCTGCTTTCGAACGCAGTGAGCTGTGCCCTTGGAAAAGCTTTGTAGGCAACGGCAGCAAGAAAACCCTGCCGAACGGAGGTCTGCAAAACGCTTCAATTCACTCATGTCACACTCCGTTCGCGAAAATCACCGACTGATTCGCGCCTCTGTTATCTACCCTTAATATTACACGTACGCCAACAGATAAACGTGCGCGCGGCGTCACTGCGAAAGAACCGAGTCGTGGTGAGTGATGGTTGGCATCGTCTGCTAAGAGTGTCTAAGAGCAAACGTTGGAGGGAGCTCGCAAGGCCATGAGACCATTACGCTGCTTCCTGTCAGAGCGGAAGCCGAGATCTGTCAGCAAGTAATCCGAGACTGGAAAATCGGATGTACCCACTGTTAAGCGAAAGCATCGTTGTGTACAGTCATTATTCTCTTACGACGGCGAATCTATACCTGCACTCTGAACAACGCTGTGCAAATGCAACAATGCTTATCTCACAGGCGGCGATTTAGCGAAGCGAAGACAGCGTCATGTTTCCTATATGTAGGTATGCCCTCCCGTTGAATGTTGTGAACTGAAGTTTATTTTCACGGAGATTTCCAATATGTATCATTCGACAAACGTGCCGCGGCAAAGTTCTTATATACTGCCGCAATAATGACCGCTTTGCAGTCGCAAAATGAAGAAACATGAGGCAATTCATTATTCTTTTCGCTGTTTGCAATGCTGCCGTAGGTTTACGTCTTTTTCCTTATTTATTCTCGGTCTGCTTATCTATACTATAGGCGACGAGTGAGCGAAGGGTACCACTATGGCTGGACCAAAGTAGTTCACGTCACCTGAACTGGTGCTGATATTTAGTCCTTTCCCGGAAAACGTGGTATGGAAGAGGTTCTCCTTCTCAGGCCTATCATTAAATGTGACAGTCTAACGTTCTTGTTCTTTGCAGTGTTATAGATCGCTGGGAGAAAGTAACAGATGAAAAGTAATTGGAAATTGAAGGTAATTGAAGGTAGCTGCGTCTTGAGATGTTGAGATGACGGGGTAGTAGATAGAAAAAGATATGAAAGAAATTAAACTCTACTTTCAAACTCTACGCCACCCGCTCTATACAGTTAGACGCTTCTGTAAGAACTACGGCTTGCAGAAGATGACTTATCAGATACCATGGACTGAAATACTTCTCCTGATATACTTAATTAATGCAGATAACTACAAGTAAACAATCAATAAAAAAAATGTTCATGCATTGGTGGTTTGACAGTCTATTCTTTGTACTTTGTACTATATTCTTTGTACTTTTGATTTTACGTTCTGATTTTTCTGCTTTTATTCTGTTTAGAGGGGAAGGGGGGGGGGGGGTGCTACCACCGCCGTTGTGACAACTACCCGCAATCCTTGGGGGTCTACTTTTCGTCCATTTTTGGTGTTGTATTTCGTGAGCTAATAGCAAAGCCTTGTCTTACAAAAAGTGTTTTTAATAGTGCTGAGTGCCATTTTCCCAGAACAGGTTGATGCAAATTGTACACATTGACGTTACATTTTTTGTACGATTATGTCGTGTGTCGCGGTCTTTTTATTTGTTATGTTTTGGGAGGACAGGCCTTACTTAGGTGCACCATAACACCCTTTGCCTGTCCTGTCCAGGTTTGTTTACTTGTAAGGAAACCAAATAAATTTCCCTTCACTTCATATATTTACGCTGGGATAAAACGTTAGACATTTAACTATAGTATTGTTCAATTTAGTCCGTACCATACTACACTTTTCACCAAATATTTTTATTTTTGCGTGTGAGACATCACGTCCCTCATGACGCTTGGACGGTCATGGCTGTCGTATACGTGGCCGCTGCTACGGCGTTAGAACTAGCGCTCTGCTCTCTGGGACTGCGTGGATGTCGTATTTACGCTCGAGCAAGAAGCGCCGCTACAGCTTCCGGTCTACCTCTGTGACGGGCTCCTACGGCGATGTTGGGGGTACGCTGCGTTGCTTCCGTGCATGCTTCGCGTTGGGTCGCCAGCGAAATGAACGAACAGATTGCCGCAACTCTGCCCCTTATATCTGACAACATTTGGTATTTATCGAGTAGCACCGAGGTGTATGAGCCGCGCATACAGCTCATTCTCAGGATGTTATCTACCTCCCATATACGAGCACTACGCGCCATTATTTGCTTAACCATTAAGCGCCGTTTCCTGTGCAACACAGTGCTTGCTGCGTTTATCAACTTGGTGATGTACAATGGCATACCTTCTGTATTTGACCACTTGAGCCACAAACGTGCCCTCAGCGAGACAGACGCTCATCATTCTTCAGGCTGCAAGTAAACGTTCTCCCTTTGAGCTCCTTTGCCGCAGCGGTTCTCTCACGCGTTCACCTAACGTGAATGGCTGCTTGCCCGTGAACGCGGTCACTAGCGCTGCTTTGCGACGGATGAGGAACGGGGGAGGGGAGGGAGGAGGGTTGACTCGGTGTCTGTGTGTGGCCCTGGCCTCACGATGAAAGCACACCGACGTTTGCGTTCCGCTGTCTGGCTTGTTAGGGCTTCTAGCGTTGTAGCGGTCCCATATCATGCGTTTACCCACCACGGCCGCGTTCCGTGCACACTCGGCGGCAGTTTTTTCTTGTGGGAAGGGAAGGGGGGGGGGGGGGGGGGCGCTAACAAAGTGAAAGACAATGTGTTACGCTAGTTTCGTTTTCTTTTAGTCCGCTACTACTACTACTAGTTGCCACCAATTCAAAGCAGATCGATCGCGCTATGCTGGTTAGAGTGATATGAAAACTTTTTTCGGGCTTTGATCTTGGCACCACAGCAATCTTGGCTGCTACCACGGAAAAGGGTGTATATACACGGCTTCTGGAAAAGGTGGGAAAGGCGCCGCTGTGCTGGCTGGCTATCGCAGCGAACAGAACATTTGTTGATGAACCTACATCTGCCACGAAGAGCCGAGATGAAATTATAATAAAGAAATACCTGGCTATCCAATCTTATGGCCGCAGTCAACGCGGCGAGAGGGGCAACTGTGGGAAGCTATTTTCTAAAAACTAAATAAGCGTATGTTGTTTTAGAGCCGAAGCTTTAATTCTCTCCCGCCCAACTTGAAGGTCATATCCTTTCGAGAAATGACCTCGAGGGGGCGTGTGGAGGCTGCGCACCTCGCTACTTCTTGTCTTCTTCTACTTAGCACACCTGCTGCTTCTTCTTCCTCGCACACCTGCCAAACTTTATTCGCAGTGCTACATATCTCTACAAATATGCAACATTGCCTGACACAATGCCATACAGCCTTCCAGTCATCTGCCTACCCAGTCCTTTCACAGGCACACCGCGATGCCCATATGCCTCGCTTTCTGCCCCCCCCCCCTCCCCTCTTTTATAATGCCCTGGACACCTGCTTGTCGCTTAGACACTGCTGCAGTGACCTTCAGGTTCGCAGACAGCCATGGAGTAGTCGCGCGCTGGAACTAGTGCTTCAACTGCGCTCCGTTGACATTTCGCAGACAGCAGTGGAGTAGTTAAACCGCAGAAAACCATGCTTGATCGAGCTTCCGCTCTGTAAACAGGTTTAGCCGTGTGGAAACCCAACCCCCCCTTTCCCTGAGTAATATCGACCGAGTAATATCGCCAAGCAATCCGCCTGCCGATGGGCGGTTAATGAGTGGGCGCACGCATAAGGTAAACAGCCAAAGGGTGCATTTTCGCTACGAATCCTCGGAACAAAACATCCTTGCCCTGCTCGCTGCACTATACTACGTTTCTACATCAAGTGCAACACTGCCAAAGCTAGAGCTCTTGTTTGCATTCCCCGCATCCGCGATGAAAAATAGTGCCTGCCCGCGATGAGAGGAAAAAATAGTTGCTTCGTCTGCAAGCTAATACATCTTACATTTTCCATCAACTCCATAAAAAGCACCTTTTTTAGGTATAAACGATCGGATTCAATAAATTTGTATGTTTTGATTGTCGTTTTCGTTCGTGTCGCGTTTTCGCTTTTAAAGATAAGAAGGGGCAGAAGCATCTGAATGCCGGCCGCAGCAGCTGCTGTATCTATTATTTTAAACCCCTGAGCTGCAGCCAGCGGGAATAAAAGGGACAGGTGGAAGATACAGAAGCGAAATGCACTACGGTATAGGGAAAGAAAAAGTGGGAGCTGTATGCTTACTCTCGCATTCACGCAAAGGGAACAGTGAGAAAAAATGCTGGCATTGCACTTATATTGTCTTAGTAGCAACCAGGCTAAAATACTGCCGTCACCGCCCGCTACGTATTTCGCCCGCGGCCGCGGAATTCTATGTACATATCCATTCCTTCGATTTCACATGAGCCATGTGCCTATAGATTGTTTTTCAACGTCGTTCATACACACTCCTGCGGCAGAAAATCGTCGTTAATGTAGTCGAGGCGGAACCATACTGTATATTAACACTCACCAGCCAGCCATGGCAACATGTATACCTTTGCAGCATATTTACTCCAAAGTGGCGCCGAAAATGGCCATAGCTGGTTTTTCCATCTTCGGAATTAGGTAAGTGCTACTCAGAGTACGGACAACACGAAACGCAAATAACCACGCCCACATATCAGGCGCGCGAACTATCGATAGGTTTTAATTCATGATACAGTTTTTTTTTTCTATAAGAACCGGCGATAAAATGAATAAAGTGAAAAACTTATCAAGCTTATGGTGGTCAATGCTTTATTCGTCTGTGGCTGTGTGCATATGAGCGAAAATTGCATGCTTTTTACTCCTTATAAGGAATTGACTTCTCGTTTCGTCAACATGACAAACGGGTGTTGTGGAAGAAGTAATGGTGCATTGAGATCATCAGTGAAAAAATGGTGAGCGCCTCAAATTTTGTGCTTCCCCTTAAGGTATACATCTATACTTTGTTCTCTTAGTTCGCAGGCGAAGTGTTTGACCAGAAATATAGCCAGGAGCTGCACAATACCAGTACTTTGCGACCTGGACTTAGCTAAAGGCAACCAAGTTCTTGCTGAGACATGGAAGCCACCGCTTGGCATGTTTAAATTCTTGAGGTGCGTCATTGAATTCTTAATATGCATCCGTGAAGAGAGCGTGACAGAAGACTCTATGAATAAAGTGACGGACAAGATAAAAGGAGTGGCCCCGGGACTCGAGTTTACGCACAATGCTCCGAAGGAAGGAATTCGCCTGTACCTGGACATTTTTATATCAGAAGGAAAACACCTATGTCGCTACTTCAAATGCAGATATGATAAATATATTTTGCTATTAGATTCAGCACACCCGGTGCTTGTCAAGCGTGGCATTGCGACTTCTTGTACCGCCCAGCTAGTGAATTAGTCCTGTAATCATAAAGCCAGTGACGACATCAACGTGCGCGCATGAAAGTCGAGCGCTATTCAGCGTAAATGCTTGTTTCAGTGGCTGACGTTGTTGTCAAGACTGCCGTAAAAGGGCAACAAAGAAGAACGAGTCATAAAGTGCCCTGTGTTGTACCTTACGTGCACTTATGTTCACATGAGATTAAGAAAGCAGCTGAGTGGTAGATGTCGCTGTGACGCTTTAAGCACTGAACAAACATAAGTATCCCTGAGCAAGTTTCTGACGTGTTCTGAGTGGTATATGAGCTACCGCTGTGGTGCGTTCAGGCTTACCACGATGGCCAGACGGGACGATGCCTAATTGAAAGCCTACGGGAGCATCAAAGCTTATGCGTCTTGTTAACCCCGCCAAGCAGCCTTGCGGCACATTGCCCCGAGTGCAACGGTTGCGAACCATTAACCGTTGTTTGACAACATCATCATCCTCCTCCGGCCGCAAAGAACAATGCAGAGACGATACGTGGCAGAAGGGCAGTTCAGGAAAACCCCAAAAAGATGTAAGTGTTCTGGCAAGCACCAACCGTGGCTTCAGCTTCGTCGTCTCTCACTGTTTTCCATCGTCGTCCTCTTCAGTGGCATATACTTGACATTATATACCCCGCCACGAAAAGCACTGTCCTGGTGCGTACTACGCCGGGGAACTACAGTTGGAGTGGTAGGGCTTCATGCGAGCGACATAAACGATTTCGGAACGTGGCATACCGAACCGTCGGCGTGGGTGCACAGGGGTGACCTTGTATGTCACAGAAGGGACAGGCCGTAAAACACGGTAGGGCCCTGTGTACCGCGGCAAGAGCTTCTCACAGAGCCCAACTCTACGAGCGGGAGTCCAGAGCAAGACGAGAGAGTCCGGAGAGTAGTGGACATCGCGATGTCGAGAATCATGGCGCAGTTTTGGGGAGTTCTGGGAAGAAGCCACTCGGCGGCGAGCAACAACACGGGCGGCGTCAGCTCGGGATACGGCGTCACGAACATAGGAGCTTGCATCAGCGATGTGAGGCAGTACGGCATCAAACGGAAGAGAGGGGTCACGGCCGAACAGAAGATGGAAGAGCGAGTAGCCCATTGTATCGTGACGGGAGGAATTATACGCAAACGTAAAAATGGTAAAGTAATATCGCAGTCACGGTGATCAGTCGATACATACATTGACAGCATGTCCGTGAGTGTGCGATTAAGGCGTTCGGTGAGGCCGTTCGTCTGTGGATGGTAAGCGGTGGTGAAGTGGCGCTTAATGGAGCAGTATTGGAGAATTTCTTCGACTACTCGAGCAAGAAAGCAACGGCCGCGGTCAGTGAGCAGCTGGCGTGGAGCACCGTGGAGCAGGATAACCTCGTGGAGGAGGAACGCTGCCACGTTGCACAGCTGATGGGTATCGCTCGTGTAACGGCAGAACACGTCCTATACCCACCGCAATCCATTTATTCCCCGAAGCAGACAGAGGGAAAGGCCTGAGGAAGTCAAGGCCAACTCGATAAAATGGGTCTGTTAGGATACCGATCGGCTGTAGCGATCCAGCAGGCACAACGGAGGGCTTCCTCCGCCGCTGACACCTATCACAAAAAGCCACGTAACGATGAACACAGCGGTAGAGGCCTGGCCAAACGAAGCGCTGGCGGACGCTGTCGTACGTACGAAATACGCCAAGATGACCCGCCGTGGGCGCGTCATGCAGCTGCTGAAGAACGGTGGCATGCAGGTGGTCGGGGGCTACGAGCAGAAGCGTCATCTGGTCGCATATTCCGCCAATATAAAGTATCGTTGTGGAGCACAAATAAAGCAAGGGTAGCGTCAGGGTGATCAGTGCTGAGGCGGTTGATAATGCCGCAAAGGTCAGGGATGGGCAGCACACAGGTGTCATCGCCACACTCGCTTTCAGGCAGTGGATCTACCGGGTTGCGGGACAGGCAGTCGGCATCAGTGTGTAGCTGGCCGCATTTGTGAATGACAGAAGAAGTGTATTCCTGAAGACGCAGCGCCCAACACCCAAGGCGACCAGTAGGGTCCTTCGGGGTAGAAAGCCATCATAAGGCATGGTGGTCTGCGGTGATGGAGAACTGGCGGCCAAACTTAGTAAGGGCGAAACTTTGTAAGGGCCCACACGAGGGCTAAACACTCACGATCTGTGATCGAATAATTCCGCTCAGCCGCTGAAAGGAGGCGACTGGCATGAGCAACGACGCGAGTGCGGCCCGTCTGCTGTTGGGCGAGAACGGCACCAATACCGTGGCCACTGGCGTCGGTGCGTACCTCCGTTCGTGCGGAGGGGTTGAACGGTGCCAAGACGGGCGGGTTGGTGAGGGCTGCGATGAGCGCAGAAAAGGCTTGAGATTGTTCTTGGCCCCAGCAAAATGGATAGTCGTTCTTCAGAAGAAGTGTGAGTGGACGAGCCATGCCCGCAAAGTTGGGGACAAACCGCCGAAAATACGAGCAAAGGCCAAGAAAACTACGAATGTCACTGGTACAGTGGGGTGTAGGAAATGCATTTACAGCACGAATTTTGTCGGGGTCGGGTTGAACGCTGCGGGCGTCGACCAGGTGTCCGAGCACTATGAGTTCACGTCGGCCGAAGCTACACGTCTTTGAATTCAGCTGAAGGTCAGCTCTTCGGAAGACTCCAAGAATGGCATCAAGGCAGTGAAGATGGCTCTCGAAGGTCGAAGAAACGACAATGACGTCATCGAGATAACATAAGCACGTCGTCTATTTGAAACCACGTAAAAGAGAGTTCATCATACGCTCGAATGTAGCGGGCGCATTACACAGACCAAAAGGCATCACCTTGAATTGGCACAGGCCATCAGGTGTGACGAAGGCGGTCTTCTCTCGGTCCCGTTCGTCGACCGCAATCTGTCAATAATCGGAACGAAGATCAATCGAAGAGAAATAACTGGCACCGTGCAAGCAGTCGAGGGCATCATCTAGCCTGGGAAGTGGGTAAACGTCCTTCTTTGTAACTTTGTTGAGATGTCTGTAATCAACGCAGAACCTCCAGGTATTGTCTTTCTTTTTAACAAGCACGACAGGTGACGCTCGGGGGCTGCTAGAAGGCTCTACAATATTTCTTGCCAACATCTTGTCTACTTCATCTTGTATGACGCGACGTTCAGAAATGGCGACTCGGTAAGGTCCGTTGTGAATTGGTCTGGCATCTCCAGTGTCGATGCGATGAGTAACGAGGGACTTTTGTCCCAAGGGTCAGTTACCAAAATAAAAAATGTCACTGTACGAAATCAGAAGACGCCTAAGTGCTTGAGAACGATCAGGACCCAAGTCAGGAGCTACCATTCCTGATATGCGGGTCTTCGTAGGCGGGGACTGTGCAAGTCATGTCGATACTCCAGTAGTAGTGTCAGGTAAACGTTCAGACACATTAAAGTCAGACAGTGGGGTCAGTTCGGCGAGAGAAATGACCTCAGGAAGAACTTATACAAAAAAGCTGAAGTTCAGGACGGGAATATAAGTGTGGTTATTCGCTACGTGCACGATAATGTGAGGGAGAGCTATGATACGCTGCAGAGTCACGTCAGTTAAGGGGGAAACAACGTAGTCGCCATCAGGAATGAAGGGAAAAGGCGACATGAGCACATACACAGCGGCTTCAGGTGGCAGGCGAGCAAATGCAGCGGAGCGAAGACGGAGCGTTGAAGTTTCATGAGCTTGTTCGTCAGGACAGAGCGGCAGGTCTAGATGATGGTCCGGAAGAACAGTCAATGAGAGCGGAGTGTGCAGTTAAAAGGTCGAGGCCTAATATAACGTCCTGAGGGCAACTGGTGAGGACTGTAAATAACACAGGGATGTTGCGGCCGGAAATGCTAATTCGTGCAGTACACATACCAATAACAGTAGCTGTGTTGCCATCCGCAACACGGATGGTAGATGAGGTAGCGGGTGTGAGGACTTTGAGGCGTCGGTGGAGCTAGGAACTGAGAACAGAAATATGGGCGCCAGTGTCAATAAGTGCAGAATTTGGGACTCCATCCTCAAGAATATCAATGAGGTTACGTCTAGGTGCAGGGGTCAGTAGAGAGTTGGCAGTCCGGGTCGGTAATGCAGCGTCACTCCAGGGCGCTGCATTCGCTAGTTTCCCGAGTAGGTGCCGGCGTATGATGGGGAGGAGCTGCGACGAGGTACCGGTGAACGGGATAGATGAGCGCGGGGAGATGGAGATCGACTGGAGCGACGAGTAATTGGGTCGGTTTCGGTGCGAAGCTCATCCGGTTGAGGAGGAAAGTGTCCAGGTCCATCATAGGCAGGGCGGGGCTCGGCTTGTTGGGCGGCAAAGCGTCGAGGTCCATAATAATACCGATGGTCAGCATTGTAATAGGAGCGAGGGGTGGCGAAGGTACGGCTATGGCAATAACGCGAAGTGTGGCCGGCGCGACAGCAAATAAAACAGATTGGCCGTTCGTCTGAAGTGCGCCTCTATGCAGAATTGTGATCAACGAAGCGACGTTGGGAGGCTGGGCTGGTGGTTGCAGCAGACACTAAAAGAACAGGGTGCGATGGTGGCGTGGGCGGCACGAGGCTGGAGGAGAGGCCGACGTTTGCAAGTTCCTGGCGGACAACGGCTTGTATCATGGCCACGGTGTCGGGCAGCGGAGACGGGAGTGGTGCAGGAGTTAGGGCCTTGAATTTTCTCCGGACGATCCGAGTGACGGTCGTGGGATGGGAGGACTGGCGCAAAAAGAGGCGAGATAATCGCAGGATGAAGTAGCCGCCGTGTTTGGAAGACGTTCAAAGCGATGCACGAGACGTCTTTGTTTTGCCTGCTCGAATTTTCTGCAGTCTTGAAGCACAGAGGCGACTGTAGAGCAGTGCCGAACAGGATGTAGAAAGCATCATCTGAGACATCCTTGAGGATATGTCCTACCTTATCAATTTCCGGCATGGAGCTGTTGACCTTGCGACACAACGCAAACACGTCCTGAATGTAGGCAAGGTAGGACTCCGTGGGTGATTGGACACGAGAAGAAAGTTCCGTTTTTGCAGCCAGAGCCCCCCAATGAGCTTCCCGAACAAATCCTGAAGCTTTTGCTTGCAGATGTCCCAATTAACGAGCTCTTGTTCATGATTTTGAAGCCATGTTGGAGCTGTTTCCGCCAAATAGAAGATGATGTTAGCGAGCATGATGATTGCGTCCCAGTGGTTGTTTCTGCTGCAGGGCTCATACTCATCTAGCCAATCGTTTACGTCTGGGTGGTCGTCGCCATTAAATATGGGAGGGTGGCGAAGTTTCGTGAGTACTACTGGCTGAGACGATGTTCCCGCGGTGGTAGGGGCTACCTCGGAGGTCATCGTGGCTGCGATGCCAGGTAGGTGACGGCCGCTGCGCAAATCCAGCTTTTGGCACCGTAAATGGGTTAATCTGTGGGCACAGGGATCTTGATTCACCTCCACCAAGATGATACGTGGCAGAAGGCTAGTTCAGGAAAACCACAACAGCTGATGACAGACGTAAGTGTACCGGCTTCAGCTTCAGCTTCGCTGTCTCTCACTGTTTTCCATCGTCGTCGTCCTCTTCGGTGGCATATACGTAACGATATCTTTTTTATGCCTTTTGCACGACATCATAAAGGTGCGTGCGTAAGTGACGCCTCAATTCTGACTCGTTACCCCGCTCCAGAAGTGAGACCCGGAATTGTGTCTACTCGTGCAAGAAAGCTAACCAGCTTTCTTGGACATGACATTAAATGATGAGCTAGCCTTAGAATACTGTATTTAGCATAATGACGGGAATGGTCTAATCTTCGCATGCGTAGAAAAACTTTGCTTTTGAGGTTTCTCCTGTGCTGGCACTAAGCTGCCAGGAATGCGACAGCGTTAAGGTTCGAAGAAAAGCCCGGTGACGTTAGAAAATCGGCTAATTTGTGGGATGTGGGGACCGAGCTTAGGTCCCTTGCGTCGCAAAATGAGTGAGCAACCCTATAGGACCCCGCTGCGGTGGTGCAGTGGTAAGACGCCCGACTACTGCGCCGGGGTACCCGGGTTTGATCCCGACCGCGGCAGCTGCGTTTCGATGAGACGAAACGAAGAGGCATCCGTGTGCTGTGCGATGTTAGTGCACGTTTAAGATCCCCAGGTGGTCTAAATTACTCCGGAGCCCTCCACTACGGCTCCTCTTTCTCTCTTTCCACTTTTACTGCCACCTTCCTCTCCTCCCTTACGGCGCGGTTCAGATGCCCGCAGAAACAAGTGCCACAGGTACTGAGCTTTTCCCTTCCTGGGAACCAATTAATATTATTAAACCCATAGGCCACAAACGTCCATAGCAATGAGGGAGGACAATAAATTTGACAAAGCGTAAGATGTCCCCAGAAATGTCACGAGGATGTCTCAAGATAGTAATGGGGGCCGTCGTTGGAAATTAATGAATGATGCGACGTCCACCAGTGGTGGGCCGCCTGTGCTTGAAGGGTGGCCTTTTGGGGATAGTGTGTGTGCTGGGGCTTCTGATAGTGGCATTCGGTCTGTGCCAAGCCGCCGAGGCTGAACGCTCGGAGCGACGCCGCTGAAGACAAGCATGCACCGCAGTCGTGAAAGCGGTGCACAGACAATGGCCGAGAGCGCGAAGCCGAAGCAGGCAAATGAGGCGGCACACGAAAGCCGAGTTGAAAGTCGGCGAAGCCGAGGCATGGCGTCTGAAGCGGTAACAAGACTCGGAGCATCAACCTAGAGCTATAGGGAAAATTAATGGTTGCTAAGTGCCTCCCAAACAAGGGGTTTCTCTTAGAAGGCTCCTCGCAGATTTATTTCTCTTGGCTTCCTAACGCGTTCTCTTTGTTCAATATTTGGTACCACTGGTCGCGCAGAATCTCAGTTCTTTTTGTTTTTTTTTTTTTTAGAATGAATAGCAGAAAGCTACGAGCGTGATGACGCAACTTTAGACACTTGAAAAATTTGAATTCGTGAAATATTTGCTGTTGACAAAATTTTCATTACTTCTGGGTATGTGCCAAACTGCAACCTCTTGCATGCACGGATGAACTTGTGCACCCATCATCTTGTTGCGTGAAGCACTGCGCGTAACCATAACGCATAAGACTTAATCCCAACGTCAGTGAGGATGACATCGTTAGCGCGAAGATGCTGAGCATGCGATCCTACGCGTGAAGCATACGCTTAAACTGCCATGCTGTTCACACGGAGCAGTGAACGCCAAGACATTTCCACTGAAAGGTCTCACACATGTCATTTCGCATCTCTGGGTCAAAAAAAGGTCTGACGCCTGTTTCTCTAAGGCAGGCACAAACTGATGCCAAACTCCCGAGCAAATATCGCACAATGGTACCGCTGTCACGCACGTCAAACGTAAACTTGAACGTTGGGACGCCCCTGATACCACGTACTCTGGAAAGCAACCACGCAGGAGTGCTCCGTTGTTTTTTATGCGTTGAGGAGGGAAGTATAACATGTAGGAAGAAGGCTGTTATGCCCATCACATCATTACATCACTTTATTACCTAACGACCCTATTAAAGCCGAGGCATCGTGGGCTCTTAACTCCGCATTTTCGTGCCGCCTCATTTGCCTTGCTTTGGCTACTCGCTATTGGCCATCGCCTGCTAGCCACCAATGGCGCATTCGGTTGGGGGGACGAGAGCAGAGGCGCCGAGCATTGCAGAGCTGTACAGGAGCACGCCGAGCGAGGGTGTAACTGTCCTCCCGTGCACGGGAACGCTCTCTGCGTGTCGAGAGCAGCATTCTCCGCCTGCCCGCAGTGGCGGCTATTGCAACCCGAGGAGAGGCCGACGATCCCTGAAGAACCGCTTGTATTACAGGTCTTTGTTCTCACAACGCGGCGATTTGCCTCCTTTGGCTCTTTCGACGCCAGCAGCGACTCTCAAACATACATACACCACCTGAGCAATGCTTTCCGCTCCTGACGCAAATTCGTTTGATTCCGAAGAGCTGGCCGAGCGCCGACACTTTGCAGCCGCCATTTTGAGCGTCGCCGACTCATGAGAAAAATAATGGCGCAGATATGACGGTTTATGCTATGTGACTTCCTCTACACTAGCTTTAGACGAGAGAGCAGCCAGGAGGGCATTCGGCTGCTCTCAGCGGAGGAACTTCTCCTCTACCATTGGAACCCAGTGATTCTACTCCTGCTCTCCCACCGGAAGGCGCTCGCTATTCTGAGAGCACTTTCAAAGTGCTCTCGGGTGCACCTGCTCTCCCAATAGAATTCGCCATAAAACGTCGACAGGAACGGAGGCCGGCGAAAGAAGAGGTGAGATGGAGAATATTAGGAAGTACAAGTTGTCTGCACCTGTACACAGATTAGGACAGGAGGTGGTAGTGGGGTACGCTTTATAGAGGCAGCGGCTCCAGATGCATCTGTGCAATAGGATGAAAAATGCTTACATCCATTTATTTATGCATTCTTCTGCACTTGAAAGCATCAAGTTGGCAATATTCTATTTAAGGATTATTGATACGAACGCAATGAAATGGTGCTAATCCCTTCCATGCGTGTAAAACCTCCTCATACATATCTGCAGTTCGTTCCTCTGTCCTTCACAATTGGCGGACGAGCGTGCCTCAGAGGGCGAGTTCCCAGAAATTTCGGACAAACTCAGGGAAACAGATGTTGAGCGCAATGTCTTCACACATACCCAGCCTTAAAAGCAACAAAAACTTTCTTGGTGTCCGAACCGAATTTCTGCACGGTTTTTAAATCGTGAACCTGTCGTTAGAATAGAAATTATTATGTATTAGTATGAGAACTTTTGTGTAGTTATGACAACAAAAAAAGTTCCATACAGAACTACAGACTGCAGAAAATTACCACTAAAAAAGCTACAGCATTGCAGAAAAGTACTACAGAATGTCAGGAAAGTCTGGCGGTACCACAGAGCTACAGAGCTACAGAATATCTTGATTATTTTTTATGCGGTTCTGTAGCTTTTATTGGGGAGCGGGGGGCGAAACTTGTATAACTGCTCTACAAAGATAAACATATCCGCACGTATTCCGTTACCACGCCTGTAGTTTCTTTCTTTCTTTCTTTCTTTCTTTCTTTCTTTCTTTCTTTCTTTCTTTCTCTCTTTCTTTCTTTCTTCCTTTCTTTCTTTCTTTGTTTCTTTCTTTCTTTCTTTTCCTTTCTTTCTTTCTTTCTTTCCTCCTTTCTTTCTTTCTTTCTTTCCTTCTTTCTTTCTTTCTTTCTTTCCTCCTTTCTTTCCTTCTTTCTTTCTTTCCTTCTTTCTTTCTTTCTTTCTTCCATTCTTTCTTTATTTTTTCTTTCTTCCTTTCTTTCCTTCTTTCTTTCTTTCTTTCTTTCTTTCTTTCTTTCTTTCTTTCTTTCTTTCTTTCTTTCTTTCTTGTGCTGTCTATATTAAAAACGCACTCTATCGATTTCCCATGGCAGTTTTATTACTCCTCAAAATCTAGCGAAGTTAGCACAGACCGTTTGTATAAATGTTTTCATAAAAGTACCTAGCAATACTACCCAGCTAATTCAATTTTTTTGTTAACTCACCCTTTTGTGTTTCTATGGCAGGCGACTCATTGTCAGTGCAGAAACAATTCAAGAAGAAAAATGTTGCTACGCATCGGAGGCTTGGACCATTGATATCAATATGTTTATAAACTTATCTCGCAATTTTTCACATTTGCGACTCAGAATTATTTTCAGAAACGCAGTACATTTGTTTTCGATGGCCGTCTCAACTGCTCGAGGAGAGCGTAGGAACAACTTTAGAAGCAATATTCTGCTCCACGTCGGAAGGTTAGGCAATTCCACTAGAATGTGCATAGAAGCGTGTTACAGTATTCCATAGCTGCCTCGCAGATAAAAGGTGTCTCAGGAGGCTGGGCTGGAACAAGGAATGTAGATGGAAGGAAAAAGAATGCAAGGAGAAAAAAGAAACTTCACACCGGGAGGAAAAACCGGGACTGAACCGCATTACACAAAAAGCTCCCATGTTAGATTTCTTTTTCTTCCTTACGTTGCACATACCCGTGAGAAGCTGCACCAGAGCCTTACGAAGAATTCTCAGCTCTTCCCTTGACACAGCGGTGCTCGATGCGAGCACTTGATGTGCGCGCCACGTTTCCTGGAAGTCGGCGAGCTCAGAGGACCGCAGCGCGACTGCAGCCAATGTTTGCGCGAGGCAAACATAATGTATAATATCACGTTGCGCTATTGCTGTGTGCCCGAGTAAACGAGCCGAGCCGACATATGTGCCAAGGGGGCAGAAAGACACGTCGTTCTCGCGGCGTGTTAGTAACCGCTACGAACCCCTCTCCAATGTAGAAATGCTAAGTGCGTGAACGTAGGATGGGCGGCAGTGGGCTTTGGCCGGTATCCCGTGCGGGCATGCGAACAAACAACCAGGCACCGCTCGCCGCCAAGTGTTTGGTGAAGAGCAATTTCCTCTCTCGTCAGCAGGGCAACCTGCAAGGGGCAATATTCACAGAAACTTATGTAAGCTAGCTACAAGATCGGCTTGCTATTCTTGGTCGCAGTCAAAGGAAACGAATATGACTGGTTGCGACTCTCGCTAGGTATTAAAAAAAGGTACTCCTCGAGCTTGTGCCGACTTTGTGCTTTTGATCGCTAAACAGTTGCATTGTTGTGCAATCCACACCTAGCGTCACACTTTCCATATCTTTAACACTCAAAACCGATCCACAACGGGAGCAGGCCTTTGATCCGGGAAATCACGACAGGCGATTTCGATAGGCAACAAAGTAGCCAAACATGGGTAAATAATTTGGAATCATTCGAATCATTTGCTAACGTCGGCTGTGACTCGCAATATGCGACCAGATTTCAGTAGTGGACATGTTGTCATTATTATTATTTTTTTTTTTTTTTTGCTTTGGTTTCTTGACGAGAACGCAATGTGAAACTAAAATTACAGGACTGCTCTTAAGTCCGCTTAATAGCGAAAATGGCGAAATCCACTTTACAGGATTATTTTCATTAACTGCATCGTGATCGCCATCGCTTTTATCATCATTATTATTATCAACTAAATGCATCGCCCCTGACATTGCTATTATCATGATCATCATCATCATAATCATTATCGCTACTCTAAGAATTATTACCAACTAAATGCATCGTCATTATCATCGCTACTATTATCGTTATCACTAACTGCACCATCATTGCCATTGCTACTACATCATTAATTAACTCGGTAGGACTATTGCAGAAAATTTTTATAAGGACCGCCTATTACAAAGGGAAGCCACATATCGACACCCGAAATCCATCATCACTATTGCTGCTATCACTGTTATCACTAAATGCAGTGTCATTGTCATCGCTATTGTAGTCATTATTATAATCACTGACTGCATCGTCATTGTTATTAATATCATCCTTACGCTCTATAAGGAGAAATACGACGTTTCTCACTATCTAGATGATTAAGTGCTCATCCCATTCGCCTAATCTGTTAACGCCCACTGGTAATAGAAGTGAGGGAGCTTAGTGGGGTTTTCTTAAACAAGTTGTCGAGTCGACACATTGCATTTGCTCTCTGTTCGGGTTCCCTTACAGTGCTCGTGCGATACATCCAGAAGACACGTGACAAAATTTCCGATTGAGGCGTTATTTCCTGCACCAATATATTGGCAGCCTTACCTTTCCTTTCTAGATAACAATTTATTAAAGCAATTGCATCGGATATATAATGACTCGGCTACAAAGGCGTTTTTTTTTTTAAATTAAACTTCACATATAAACCTTACCGGTCAAAACGGGGCTTCGTGCAAAAGGGACTGTCGTGTCATGGTCAGAATCCTGCCGCCTGTGTCGCGATGCCGTTTTCTTGTTCTCTCTTTTTTTTTTTTTG